>VZTV01085846.1:0-17156 GCA_013400875.1 Anhinga rufa | reverse complement strand
CATGCAGCCCAGGACACCGCTGCCCTTCTTGGCCCCGAGGGCCCAGCGCTGGCTCAGGGGCACTGGCTGCCCACCAGCACTGCCAGGGCCTTCTCAGCAGAGCCGCTTCCCAGCAGGGCAGCCCCAGCCTGTGCTGGTGCCGGGGGCTGTTCCTCCCCAGGGGCAACTGTGGTTTTATTCCTATAAATTCCAATGGAAGTCAAATGGAGCCAACTTGTATAAAAAGTAAGTAAACAATGAACATTGGATTGAGGGTTTGGTCCTACATTTCCTAACCTTCTTTTATCCTCTCTATTTTTTTCTTAACTTTTTCTTTTCTTTCTTTTACTTCTTCACTGCACTAGTGAATTCAGTAATCCGCTCCATGTTCTCTGTCAGCAGAACTTCCTGGGTCCTGGTGCCAAACAACTCTCTGCCTCTCTCATCCTCTCCAGCCCTCTCAGATGGCAAAGCAGATACCAGACAGTGTCTTCACTGACTAGACTCCTTCCCAGATCCTTCTCCGCAGAGAAGGATTGCAAGAGATTTCTTGCCATCCTCTTCTGAAGGCCCTCAAAGCATGTGTACAGAGAGCAGGTTATAGTCTTTGTGGCTTGTTCTTATGGTTAGTGCCACCAGGTAGTCCTCATTCCCAAAGTTACATGTAAGTGACATGATGCCATGTGATAGGACACATCAGCTGATGGAAATCCAGCTATTGACCACGTAACAGGTACATATCTGGGAACTTAACAGAAAGGCTCAAGCTAAAGAGAACAACCAAAGATGTCCCCATAGGAGGGTCTAGGGCCCACCTCAGCAGAAAGGTGGGGAGTCAGTACTTTCCCAGGGCATAATGCACTCCAGCCATACCTAGTGCCTTCTCCACCACCTTGTCCATGCTCTTGTGCCAGATTCTTCAAGCAAGCAGGATGGCCCGGGTGAGCAGTACCCAGGAAACTCCTTTGTGTCCTGGGGATTTCCAACTCATTAGTTCTGCCACCCTTCCCGTCCTGGTCCAGAGGCCACAGTGAAACACAGCCTTTGTGTTTGTACATGGATCCCCCCCACTTTAAGCTGTCCTCATTCAGCTCCATCAGAAAGAAATCAGTAGGAGTTAAAAGATACTTTTCTGAGTAAAGGAAAAAAATCAATGCTCAATAGGTGAATCTGGGTTGAAGATTGAAATATGAATACAAAGAGTGAAGAGGTAAAATTGCAACCTGGTCATTTTGTTGAACATTAGTGCATTTTGACATAGGCAAGGATAACTGGTTTTGTTAATTAAATTTTGTTGTCTAAAATAAGCAAGAGTGTATTCACCTAATTCTGGGCAGAAATGTAGTTTTTGTCCCTGGCTCTTGAGCATACATATTTAAATTGGAAAACCTAAAGCTTTTGTGTTCAGATTTTTTAACATAGTTCAGTTGGATTATGAATCGGGAATTATGAAATATGAAGTGGCAAATGGTTGTTGATGCTTTTCTTTGAAGGCTTGACTGCTTCCCCTTTTGTCTAGTTTTCCTTCTGTGCGTATCCTGTGTGTCCCTACTTTATTTCCATGTCTCTCACCTGTACCTCACATGCCTGTTTATTAACATGTACTGTTAGTACTGTAGACTTAATTTTCAGAGGGGCAGCACAAAAACAAAAGCAGCTGCCTTTGGCTTCAACTGGAATTCAGCACCTCTGAAAATCAGGCACTAATGTTTTTCAGTTGGAAGAACAGATTCCCTTCCATAAAATAACGCTTTGCATTTACAATTTAAAGAACTTCCAATCTATGTAGGTTTTAAAACACTGTGTACACGCTACGTTCACACAGGAATCTGGCAGCCATTTCTAGAGAGCATTAAGCAACAAGATCTTGTAGTGAACAGCGGAATTATTTTTTATTTAGAGATTACATAACTCTGACAAAATGGAAACCAGCCCCTGTGCTTCACTGTAGACCAGAACTTTCTCTTCCCAGATGGAGGATGACCTTTAATTGTGTCAGTTCCACCCCACATCCTCAGAAAACAAGGGCAGCTGCTTCACACATGAAGGGAAGCAGAAACTGAAGCAGCCATGTTGATCAAGGATAGATCATGACTGAGGTAGCCTTACAATAGCTACATGAATTAGACCCCATCTGTCAGTGAGGTCTGCAAGAGTCTCCAGGCAAAAATAATTGATCTTAAATGTCACAAATTGAATTAGCCCCTGCCTACCTCTGTCCCTTTAGCAGCCAATGTCGTAGCAATACTGACGCATCCAGAAAAGCTGCCTGTCATGGTTAACCCATGGGGGACCGAGCAGGGTTTGATGCTAGCAGTGCAAAGAGTGACGCTGCACTGGAGCTGCTCACTTGGCAGTGGCGGTATGGGAGGACTGGGCAGTCGGGGAGCTGACGGTGCCCTCAGGCTCAGTCTGCTGGAGGAGGAGTTGCCATGCAGACTTCATGTAACTGGGACTCAGCAAAGACAGAAACTGGAAACACACCAAGTATTCTGCCCCAAGTTAATTCATCAGTACTCCCACATATGTCGTATCAATAATTGCCCTAAAAACTCCAACACCACTTACACTCCCCTATCTTTCACTCCTTTTGTTCCAGCCACTCTCCTAAACATTCAGGTTTTTGATTCTCTTTCCCCGTTCCTTTAATGTCTTCATGGTGCTGAGGGGGTGGGTAGGCAGGAGGTGCTGGGATCCCTTCTGTGAAGCAGCTGTGATTGCTTCCCGAGGATGTGTGAGAGTTGGGAAAGATAGCGAGGCATGATTTTTTGCTGTACGCTGAAAGGCTTTCTCCAACAACCTGAAGAAGGACCTGAGAAGTGGTGAAAAGGTATAGAGTTGTCAGCCCTGAAACAAAAGCGTCTGCACAGTTGGGAAGTAACTGGACAGTGTCTGCATCCCCTGATGAGCTGAGACAATTCCATTACCCACAGCTTGCCGTAAATCAGCAAGTCCTCTGCTCTGAAATAGGCATTTGGTGTTTGCTCTGCTGCTCCTTAAAGTTTGGTGCTCTCGGTCAGAGAAATGACTTCAGTGCAGTGGTTGGCCTGGAGTCACAGCAGTAAAGACGTTACCATTTCTTTTGACAAAGTTGTCACTGAACACAGTCGCACGCTAAAATACAATTTTAAAATATGAATTCACTTTCACTATGTTTATGTTAACTTTCTGTGAACAGTCAAGCAATTTACTTTTATTGACAAGAAAATCTGTAAAAAGTCAATGTCAGAAGTACATATGTGTGCATTTAAGTAAACTAGTTTTAAGTTCTCATGCATAAGCATTCAGTTTTGAAGTGCTTACACATTCCCTCAGCCAAAGGAATGGAAACAATACAATGTGATTTATCTGACCAAACAAACCTAACCCAGACAGCTGCAGCGCAGGCTCTCCTGCTGGCTGCTATTTCCATGCCAGCAGAAGAAGAGGGTAGATGCCTCAGATGATTGTATTTTCGTTGTGAGCTGGTCGCTTGGCTCCTCTTGCTGATGACTCAGAAGCTAGAAAAAGCACAACCTGCCTCAGAGAAGTGTAGGAGCCCACTAAACCTGGCACTCACCGAACAACTGCCTATCGGTGGTATTCACTAAATTTGGCCTTTCGTTTCTGTATTTAAAGATGAGTATGTTGATAGGGAGCAGTTTGCATACTGTGCTGGATATGAAATCTCACCCACCCAATTGCTTCAAGATCATTAAAAGAACTGTTGACAAGTTTCATGCAACAAGTAGCATATTAGGACAAAATGGTGAAAAATACGCTGACATATGGTGTCATGGTGTTGTTCTTGTGTAATGCAGAGGATGCATGACATCACTGAAATAACAGCTTCAAGCTATACCTGTGGAACGCTCCTGTGTGAAAATTCTTATGAACAATTCAGAAATGAAATACAAAGGCCTCATTAAAAGGGAAAAAACCACCACCAAGAACCAACATCTAGATCGCTCAAGGATATGCCAAAATGCCGGCAGAGCTGCTGCCAAACCTGAGGATGTGTAAATTCCTTACAGGGCTATACCTTTGCCAGCAAAGCTCCTTGTGTTCTTGAAGGTCTGCTGCTGAGCAGTGAAATCTTGACTGCATTAAGGAGCACAGCATGTAACCTGCAAGATCTCGAGAAGAAAACCGGCGTGGTGTGAGCAGGATTCCCTTGTGCACGCCTGAGGTTTCTGTGATACAACAGAAGTCCATTCCCGGGATTCAGGCAGTGTGTGCTTGATCCGTTGCCTCCTGTGCCGGTGATCCCACCTGGCGGCACGGGTTGGTTCGTAGCTCCCTCCCACGCTCGTCTTGCCATCTCTCTGACTTGTCTTTCCTCCGTCTTCATCCATCGCAGGGAGTCTCTGCGAGGAACCTGGGAGAAAAGGTAATCTGAGGACAGATCTTCTGTATTTTCAAGGGGTACATTTTGACTGAGGTGTGGATTTGGAACAAAATGGCGCTCAGAATACAATGGTCCTCATACTTATTCAGCTCTGGTAGCGTGACCTGCTTGTCACGGCCCAGCCCCAGCGGTGGTGGAGGGCGGGCGGGTGGCTGGGTGTGCAAGGGGAGCTTCTGGTGGCCCCTGCGGGGGCAGCAGCGGCAGACATCTGTTGCACAGGTTTTATTTATTTCTCGTTTGGAATGGCTGTGCGAGTGGCGCGGGGAAATCTTACACGCTTTCTCAATCTGTACCCCAACCAGGTAGGATTGACAGCTGGAGAAAACCATATATTCTGAGTGCTAAATAGGTTATCCCCCATCCGTAAGAAAGAAAAGCAGCGAGCTTTACAACCGTGCCTCCCAGCCGTGCCCTTGTTTTTGACTTTGCCACTGGCAAGGCTGAGCGCCTGACCCCTGCTAACGTGCGGTGCCTTTAATAAGGAGAGGGAGGGAAGTAATTTTATACTCAGCGTGTGAGTGATTCATGTTCTCAAAGGGGATAAAAATGTTATTAGAAAATTCTCCTGCCAAATGTGTGGCAAACGAAACCAATTTATTAATGCTGTGAAGCCAATGTGTGAAATTGGGATAAGAGGTGAGGTGCGCTCTCACCCCCGTGCTTACTGCGGCGGAGAGTGCTGCAAGACAAAGGGCCCTTGTCCTCGGCGAGGGGATGCTGCTGTTGTGACCACAAGCACTAGCAGCAAACAAACAAAACATTTTGTTCAGCTCAGGTGCACTTCAAAGCCTTGGAGTGAGAGATGCCGAGTCTGAAAGAGCAGACCTTGATCATGAGCCATCGAACTGCTGCTTGAAACCTGTAAAACATTGTCAGGACACCTTTGAAAAGGCTTTTATTCTTTCCGTAGTTCAAGGCTTCCTCTTCATTTAGGGTTATTATTTATTTTATTATGTGTTAAGCAGTCTCAGTGTGCTCTGTGTTGAACAAGACACAAAACAAAATCAGTCCCAGGCCCCAGAATACTCCCGATTTGAAACAAAGTCCACACGAGTAAGGCACGGTTTTGGAGCCAAGCAAGAGGCCCAGACATGGCTTTTATACTCATGTATTTTACATGGGATAATGGTGAAGGTGACCATATGTTCATGCAGTACATATAAAGCAGGTGCTCTACTATTGGCAAAAGCAAGGTGAAAGAAGTTTATATTGAAGTGACTCCTGAAAAGTCAAAAGTCCTCTGCCTGGTGCCCTTAAACTGAAGAAATGTGTGACTCTTCTTGCATCCCCCTAATTTTTGCTCTCTCTGCTAATGCCAGATTTTGTTGGATTTGGGTTTTTTTCAGTCTAGCTTCTGTTAATGAAGCTCGTACTGGTAAATTTATTCAGATATGGGATTTCTTCAAGCTCCCCTTGGCTCCCATTGTACCACTTTTCTGCTTGCCATTGAACCAGCAAACTCATTCCACAAGATCTCAACAATATATGTATTTTGTCTACAGCAGGGATAAACTAATTAGTTTCTGACATAATACTGACACATTATTAGCGTAAGTCACAGGGCTGAGTGATCCAGAATCCGAATTAATTGTTGGAGTTAGTATAGAGTACCCACAGTCGGCTGTCAGACGAGTGTCTCCATCTAGCTCTGTTTGTGGCTGGAGTCGAAGGGTGAAGTTTACAGAATCAGTAGCCCTGCCGCTGTAACCCATAGAATCAGATTACAGCATTCAGCTTCCTTGCCATTACATACAAGTCCTTGGAAGAGTGAGGTAGCTGCAGCTGATTGTCAGGATGCAGTATTCTGAAGTAGAGTCCAAGGTCTCTAACACATAAGCAACCATAAATAAATAAAACCTACCACTGATCGGCAGAAAAAAAGGTTCAAACTCTAGCTCCACGTACGCCTCAGAGCTCCCAGCTTCATGGGACAGTCCTATGTCATACTCCTAATCCAAGTCCCACGGTGTTTCTGCCTTCACAAGCTGGTCATTGTTGTTGCAAGTTCCTGGCTCCCGTGTCTCTTAATTTTGGGGGTGAGCTTCTACATACTCTACATTTTAAGAACAGCTTTGAGACAAGGCTTAATTCCAGTGTTTGTCCACCCTCTTTATGGAAGTGACCTCAGAAATACCTGGCTGTGGGCTCATTCCGTTGTTACAGCCAAGGAAAAATCTTAGGTGTTTATTGCACTTTGAAATACATTCAAGTATACGCTTGCCCGGAGTATTGGTGTACTTCGTATTTGCTGTCTGATTAGCTCTTTCCATGTATTCTTTGGGCCCTTCAACAACATCAAGGACCCAGTACATGGACTTTCCTAGAAGGGCCTTCAGAAAAGGTGGAATCTGTAGACAACCTAGGCAAAGGATTCCTGTGCCTAGCTTAAGGCAAGATGGACACCTGGAACTGCACTTCAGAAGCCCTGAGATGAATAGGCTGTTCAAACCATTCTCCAACAATCTGTTAACCATATTCCCACCATATTTTTTCTTCTCTCTCATTAATATGAAACTATCACTGCAATCCACTCAGCTGTCAAGAAAGCCAGGAAATTCTCCCTCTTGGTAGAAGTCTTCTCCCCCCTGGAAGGCATTATGTTGCATTTCATGGGATCTAAGAGTTTACAGTCTAGTGCTAATTCTGGAAATGCATTCCATGAATAGGGGCTGTTATTGTCTCAGTTCCAGTTTGCAGACCTATTACCTGAATTGGCTAATCCCCTGATGAAGCCTATCATGGCTCAATGGACACAGAAGAGGATAGTCTGAATAGCAGTAAAGACAACAGAAGACAAATAATTCTATGAATTCTGGAATTAAGGGAAGATGGTTGGTATCTTGTGATAGTTTAACTTTGGTGTCTAGTAATGACACCAAAGAACTGAAGCTCTTCCTCTAACTGGCTTCAGGAGTGGCTTCCTGGGTGGGTTCTGTGGGGTGAGTGAAGAGCTAAGCTTACTTTGCCAGCTCCCCATCAGCAGCAAAGCACTGGTAAGGGCTCTCCTCAACAGCTAGTGATTGTCATGTTGACTATCTGGAGTTAATATCTCTGAAATATTGTCACTTGTGTCAGCTATAGTGGAAACTGGCTAACCTGTTCCAGCAACACTGTGAGAAGAAAGAGAATAGAAAGGAAGTTATAACATCACAATCTTCCATCTTCCCCTTTGACAGCCCACATGTCCTTACAAACTTTGTTTCCTCAGGAAACATTGTAGTTTATCCACTCCCAGCAGCAAAAACACCCAACAGTCTTTTCTGCCACAGTTTGATAATTCTGTATGTTGCATGGAGACTTAGCCGGCAGAGCGAGAGAAAGGGCACTTCACCAGTTTCTGATGTCACCTGTGCTGGTGTGTCAATCCTCTGGAGCTCTGCTGAAGTCACTGGAATTACTCATTTCCACTGGTATGAGTAGATCAAAACAGAGCCTCATTTGTGCTGTGACTTACTTTTTTTTGGGAAGCACAAGAATTTCCATTTGATATTACAATACTTAATTGGGAGTTGTTTATTATTATACCATTATTATCATATGGCCTAACTGTTAGTGGGCAGAGTCATCGCTCAGTGTAATTTTGTATTTCCTGGAATCGCAGGTCCTTGCACGTCTCAGATGCAGTGCTTTAGCCAGTAGCAGTGCGGATGTGACAGTGCACGTGTGAGCTATAACAACCTCCTGGGATTGCTTTACCATATAAACTGTGATTTATAGCTGTGTAGCATATCATCTGCATTTGTTGTTGTTTGCAGCTATATGACAGCAGTGCGCTTCAGCGTGTGCCAGCACTGTATCTGGTCTTGGATGTTAACATTTTCAGAACAGGACTGCATGATTTTGGCTGGGGGAAGTTTGCATTCATATGTATACACACACACACATATATGTACATTCATGCACATATCCTCTTGCGCCTGCTCCACTGTTCTGCAAATCCGTTTGATGCTGATCTTGCACTCGTAGCACAATTACTCTGTTTAGGGAATTCCTCAGAAGTAAGTTGTGGGCCATAGGCTGGCACTTTCTGTTGAAGTAAGCCTGCCGCCTACATGACGATCAGCGCTTCAGCCATCAGGAGTGTTCATGACATGAGCTGCTTTCTGCGTGGAGCAGTAGCTGCACTCCTTTGCATGTATTTTTCTGTAAACTCAAAGACAGACATTTTCTTTAGTTACAATTTACTCTGATCATAATGCTTATCTGTAGGAAACAATATTTGTATCTCACCAACTAGATGTTTCATAGTATTGAGATGTTTTTTTTTGTATACTGTCTCAGCAAGAGTGGTTTGCCCTGCAAGGAAAGCTGAGGTAGGAGCTGGGGATGACAGCAAGGCAGGCAGGGGCTGGGACCTCACCGACAAAGCAGCACAGCCCGAGAGCACCCAAACAAGCTGAGCAGGGCAGGTCCAGTGAAGCTAACCAGGCTGAGCCAAGAATCCAGCGATCACCACACAAGTCTCTAGTGACAGGCCAGGTGCAAGGTCAAGCCAGGAGGTCAAGTCAGTGAGTCAGGCACTGGATTAATGTGCTATGAGGCCAGGCACAGGCAGAGACCAAAGGTGAAGCCCTAAGCCTCAGTTCAGTTCCTAAGCAAAGGTGGGAGGCCTCCAACAAGGCGTCTTGTACTCTTCCCACGGCATCTGATCCAGGTTACACAGCTGTGCCATTCCAAAGCTGGTTGTGATCCAGGTGGCCAAGCCCTTTGGATGGGGAGGGAAGAAGCTGCAGGGCATGTTGATACACTCAGGGCAGACTCGGGTACATATTGAAAGCACTTTAATTCATCCATTTATTCAGCAATCCTGGATACCTCATGGATTCCTGTTCTTATATAGCCTCCCTGTATCTGAGAGACAATAGACCAAGTTACCTAGTCCTTCTCTTTTAGTTACTTCCAGAAAGCTTATTTTCCATTGTCATATTTCAGAAAGCTAGAAAATAACCAGTGGCCTTTTTACTGTCTCATGGTCTCCTTGTGCACATCTACCTGTCTAGTGTCCCTGCTTAAGGGGGAAGATTTATCTTTATCACTGTTACAATTCTAAGAAATAATAAAACTCAGAAGCTACTATCATGAGATACCATCTGAAATAGTTTTTCTGTACCAAACAGTTGTTCAGGTTATTCATGTTTACATAATTTGGTTTTTACATTTATAAAATGTAAAGTTTACATTTTAAAATTTTTACATTCAACTTTTTAGTGCATTCTTCTCTGCAGTCAGGGGGTGGCAGGGGACATCACGGTTCTGGCGCTTTCAGTATTTGAAGAAATATTGCTTTGATCAACACAATGTCTACACACAATGAAATTATAGATTTTTCTGCGTGTCCAGTATGATATAGGGCATGGTGAGTTTTAGCACATCGGCTCCCTGTAGACCAGACCCTTCTGCCTTTGAAAGACTTTCCAGAATTACAGAATATTTTTCCGTATGGACTCAAAATGTTACAGCTTTCTTTGGAGTCTATTCTGGGCCACTCATATATATGGAAAACATTCGCCAGACTTTCTGCTAGTTCTAGGCTGCTGGTTCCCAAACCAAGGTGATCTCAGGCAGCAAGGACTAGGCAGCACTGGAAGTAGTTGTCTGGAACAGAGGTGAGACAGGAAAATGGGGCAGATTTGATATGTGTTCCCTAGTCCTACCTTGTTGGGAGTGAGCTCAGCAGTGGTGAGCTTGCAGGGCTTTGTCTTCCCTGTGCCAGAAGGATGGTCTGCAATTCCAGGCAGCTCAGCAGGGAGGAGACTGGGGTGACCGTTGCCTACCCCTGTGACTGGGGATGATCATTGCCTACCCCTGTGACTGGGGGTGATCATTGCCTACACCCATTACTGGGGGTGACCATTCCCTACACCTGTTACTGAGGGTGACCATTCCCTACCCCTGTTACTGGGGGTGATCATTGCCTACACCTGTTGGTGAGGGTGGTCATTCTCTACACCTGTGAGGGGGCATGGGTAGCCCGGGCCAGGAGTACCCGGGGAGGCTGCGCAGCTAGAAGGGAAGTCGAGGCCAAACTTCTGAGATCTCTCCTCTTCGTGCTCGAGGTGGTTAGCCTGACTCTTGCTTCTGGAGTTGGCTCTCAAAATCAGCATGGACCTTCCATCCCTGCACTACCTTTCATTTAATTTGCAAGTCATGCATTTACCCAAACACAAGGCAACTTTGAATGGAAGATAGTCAATATTTTGCACACAAGACAAAAAATACGGTGTTTCCTTATATTCAGATTATAAACTAGGTCAGGATTGCCCAGTCTTCCAGCACAGCAAGCCTGCGACTTTGAACTGCTTCTGGCTCCTTGTGCAGTGCTGGGAAGCAGGCCTTCTTGGGAAAGTGTCTGTAAGCAGGGGTCGTGCCTGCCCTCCTCCATCAGGGAGCGGAGTCTATAACCATTCAATACAGAACGAGACACTAATGTGGAGTGGGAGTTTAGAGTGTATTTTCTGAAACTCCTTCTTCCCCCATCCCACAAACTGCCTTATATTTAGGGGAGTCTGAAAGTTTTTTTTTTTATTTTTGATTATTAAAGTTTTGAAGAAGGCCTTCAAAAGTACAAAGTGAATCCAAGATACATCTTCCTGATTTTTTATACCATCTGTAATAATAAGAAAATGTATGATATGGATGCTCTGTTCATATTGGTGGGAGGTACTAGCCTCCAGTAATAATATTTAAGTATTACAGTGTTTATCACCACAAAGAAAGATTGTCTTGAAAAACAGCTATGCTGGCATTTCCCATTGCCTAGTCTGTGAGTTCCTGATTGAGAGATGAAGGTCAAGGTGGGAGTTGTAGTAAATATGTGCCATTACAATGAAGAGTCTTTCAACAGTACTTGTAGGGACAGTCGGATTAATTTACCTAAAATTTGGGAAGCACATCTTTAAGGATTTCTCTTCTTAGTAGCTGAGTATTGCTAGGGAGTAGTGAGGGCCAGCTGCTGCCTCAGGGATGGGGACTTGGGAGCTGAGGACAATAACATTCCTGGCAGGGCAACGGCTTTACCAGGGAAGGTCTAGTTCCACCATACCCAAATGAGGCAAGCAGAGCAGACCAGGGCCAGGTTCAACCAAGAGTCCAGATCATCAGGCAAGCTTGTGATGATGAAGCAAGTACAAGGTCAATCCAGGAAACTAATCCACAAGTCAAGGTTAGGTCTGGTAGGGTAACAGGGTCAGACAGAGTCCGGTAATCATGGGGAAGGTCTGTAGTGACAAGACAGGTCCATGGTTAATGTCCAAATCAATGGGGTTCAAGATCAGGCACAGGCAAGGTTGTGGCTGGTCTGGAGACCAGTAGTCCTACAACAAAGGTCAACAAGGGCTGAAGTTAGCCCAGGGCTGAACTTGCAGGGAACTGCTGGGCCAATGGGCAGGGTGTGTGGGAGACGTCCAGAGGTAAGGCTGGTCAGGGTAACTAAAGCAGTCAGGGCCCTGACAGCTATTAAACTGAAAGAACTGCAGGAAGTTGGCTCGTTGTTTAGATTAAATTTTTCTCTATATGAAATGCTCTGTAAGTATCTTTCCTATGTGCTTGAATTCTGCTTGAACGAACCCATGTGAAAAAAAAACATTTTCTATCAGGAAATAGAGTTTTCTATCTAAACTGATCACTGTCTAGAGCCAATGTGAGGCTGCAGCTTCCCTTGCAGGAGCTCACAGAGGAGCTTTGCCTGCAAGATTCAACCCATTTCCAGGGAACATGGGTAGTGTGTGTTCATCAGGTTTTTTCTTAGGCTGTTGGTCTCATTTTGTGTGAAAGGGAGTCGAGCATGATCTCTTCTTCTCTTCTCTTCTCTTCTCTTCTCTTCTCTTCTCTTCTCTTCTCTTCTCTTCTCGTCTCGTCTCGTCTCGTCTCGTCTCGTCTCGTCTCGTCTCGTCTCATCTCGTCTCGTCTCGTCTCTTCTCTCTTTTCTCTTTTCTCTTTTTTCTCTTTTTTCTCTTTTCTCTTCTCTTTTCTCTTCATAGAAAACAGATGCTATGCTTTCAGTTTGGGGCAGTATTAAATTAGGTTAAAAGAAACACTCAGCAGAGAACAGGTCTCCAAAATACATTTGTTCTGCAAACAAGAGAGATGTATCTTCACCTTCTCCAGGAGACCTGTAGGCTAAGTGATTCAACTACATTGTGAGAAACTGCTTAAAGTCCCCACGCTGCAGTCCCCACCCTATACTTGCAGTCCTTATCTCATGCTTTCTCAGTGAGAACACAGGCCAGAGAGCTGTTGAGTCTTTTCTGGAAATCCAGCAGTTCATGTGGCAAATGCCACTTTCTATGATTAAGTATTAATTGGAGGAGGAACTTGAACCTTGGTTTCACCTGCACCAAACAAGTGCCATATCTGCTAATGTGCAGAACCAGTCACTTGCAGTCAATGGAAGTCACTTTGACTCCCATTCTGCCCCACCAAATGTCTGGTTGTTTATTTGAAGTGGAATCCTGTCAACAGGAGAAATCAAAAGGGGGAAAGCTTGACTCTTCATTTCCTTCTTTCAAAGCCAGGATAAAATCTAACTTAATTTTAGAATATCAGTAGTGAACACAGTGCGATTCTCTTGTCTCATAGCTAAAATGGCTTCAGTGGTTGGTCAAAAGTGTTGTTAGTTTTCTAGTTAAAAAGGCTCTAAGTGTACGCAGCATAGCTTTCACACAACCAGCAGTGTGGTGTTTTGAGAGAAGTTCAAGCAATTGGGCTTTACATGGGTAAAACTCAAATCCATGGTTCTGGTGAGGAAAATGTGTCTGCAGCAAAGAGTCCTTTGCACTGTTAGATCAATATAATTGCAACTCTTAGTGATTG
Organism: Anhinga rufa; assembly: GCA_013400875.1. NCBI lineage: Eukaryota > Metazoa > Chordata > Aves > Suliformes > Anhingidae > Anhinga > Anhinga rufa. Next base: position 3,979 of record VZTV01085846.1, on the reverse strand, counting down.
CTATCTCTCCTAGCACTGGACTATATGGTGTTGGAGTTGATACTCCACAACTGTGTGGAAGGAAAGAATACAAGATTATAGGAATAACATATGTTGCTGTCTTGATAGGATGCTGAGCATTGTAAATCAGTGTGGACTTCAGCCAGAAACAGTCTTCAGCCCCTGCTGAGAGTGTCAGTAGCATAGAGTTCCCCAAGTTTATGTCCCTTTGCACAAAACTTGTGCAAATTTGGGCCCCTCCTCTCTGGTCCAATAAATTCTGAAATAGAGAGATCTTGATTCTCCACTCCTGGAACTGCTGATTTCAGTCTCTAGGGATTTGGCTTATTGTCTGTATATTTTCCCCTTAAAATGTCTCTAGTTGAATGAAATAAAATTGTTTTTCTATAGCATATTGGCAGAAATAATAGAACATCAATCATAGAATCCCAATACACTTTCAGCCAGTGCCTACAAGCCTGTTCAGATATGCTGAGAAGGGACAGTCAAACTCAATGCTGGCCTTAACATCAGCTAGTATACATTGTCTTCAGATGAATTGCATCAGCTTACACTAAGGTTAAATAGGGTATTTGGAGGGCATTTTCTTTATGCTTTTGCTCCTGTTTTGACAGAACATGGCCTTTGTGGTGAGCTCTTTGAGTGAAATTCCACAGTCCCCAGCTGGAATGTTGATAGGAGTGGAAATCCTTAGGAGGTGAAAAGTGTTGCATCTGTAGTGGCCAAAAGTCAGGTGAATAAACGTAATTTCCATGACAAACATAACCCATAGTCAATGAATAGCATGACTATGTGGAAAGTGATCAATCCATTTTTCTCTGCGTGTAGCTGAGCGCTCAAGTAGGATTCTGTATCTAGAATAATCCATACTGGGATCGGTCCTAGAATCCTCCTTACCTGTTAGGTTTCTTCCTTTTCGGTTCATGTCCAATTTCCCTCTCTCTCAGGATGTTAATGGCACAGCCTGCAGAACTGTTGTTGAGCTGTCACACAAAAGATATTCCTTAGGTAGCAAGAAACGCAACTTAAATACACGGTCTGAAAAGGAACTGGCTAGATCTGTTAAATCCCACGGTTAGTGCTGTGCTTCAGGGGTGAGTTGTCAAAGTGCTCTTATTGTGAAGTTCTGCATGACGCCGACACAGCGCACTCCTACCCTGCTAGAATAAAGTCCTCTTTTTCACCTGTTTGAAGTTAATGGAATGCAATACGTTAGTAGGGTAAAGAAAGCAGGTAGCCCTGGTGTGATGAAGTCTATCAGCTGGGAAGCAGTAACTTGGAAAGGAAAGTCCAGCTTGTGGTGAATGACTGAATATGACCTTTTGGTGCAGTGCTATGGCTGAGTGAGCCCAGTGAGTGATGGCTGGGTAATCACTGGGTGTATAAACAGGCAATACTGAATAAAGAGATCATATTTCCTCTGCAAACAGCACTGGTGATATGTATCTGGCACTACATGTGTGCCCGCTTCTGCTGTCTACACTTCAAAAAGGTGATGAAAAAATGACGAGGGTTTAGAAACAATTACAAATATGACCACAAAGGGAGTCTTCATAATGAGAGAGCAACTCAAGTGGAAGTTAGAAGAAAGCTCAGCAATGGTCTGTAGGTAACTATACGGACAGGAGATTTTGATCAAGCAGCTCGGACAAAGGCAGAAATGACCCAGAGACTGCAAGTTTACACATTGCAAGGTAGACAAATTCACACTGAAAATCAAGTTCAGACATGTATGGTGAGCCCCAAAGGTTGCTGGAAAATCTCCTCAGCAAATGCAGTGTACTCCTCTTTACTTGAAGTGCCTGAGTATATTTACTTTATGGCTGGCTTTTTGTCTGTGAGATGTCCTCCAGCTGAACAAGAGATTTTCAGGATTTATACAGGAGTTCTGTGCCTTGTGTTGCACTGGAAGTCAAGATAACCTCCACGCTTTCTCCTTTAGCCATAAAATCCATGTGCCTACCTGTTCATCTGCTTCTTTGGCATGTGGGATTGCTTATTCTCCTTTGTGGTGGGCTTTGAGCACAATCCTGAAAGCTGAGATAGTTTTCTATTCAGCCTCTACAGGAAGAGTGAATTAAAGTAACTGGGATCATCTTTCAAACTCTCATCATAAACAAAGAAGCTTGCCTATGCTTATTGCAGTTTTGTTCTTTTAGGAAAGTGTCACGTTTGGCAAATAACTGGGATCTTGCTGCTGCTGCTGCTTGTGTCTTCACCTCACTCCTCAGTTTCTTTGGGCCGACTGCAGCTGTTGTGTTGGTGCTGAGTGGCTAGGAAAATAATGATCTGGAACTCAGCAGCATATTGTGTGCAAGCAATGAATTTATTGCCAAGAGTATGTATAAAATAAATTACTGCCACGACCCATTTCAAATCCTCACTTTCCTTAGGTGTGATGTCTCCTTAGGCAGCTAGCCATTGCTGGCAGGCTGGAGCTCTGGCAGGGACTGGGTGTACCTGGGCAAGCGACTGTGACTTGGCACGTGGTGGCAGGAGGGTAACAGGGAATCAGAAGGGGCTGGCTGAAAGGCTGAGGCTAGAGTCTGCTCTGTTGTGGTGTGGGGCCGAGGTAATTTTTCTGAGCTGTGAAGAGCTGGACGAGGAGAGCAGGACTATGTGCCCAAAGGTGAGAAAGAAGCGGGACAGAGATGCATAGTAGGATGTGTTAAAAAGGACAAATTGTAAAGAAAAGGAAGAGTCTTAATTCCTTTCCGGGCTCTAGGTGAAAGCTGAAAATCATTGATTCCCTTTTTATTAATTTACCTGTGCATAATACTGTGAGAGGGCTTCATCTTTATATGTAAGATTAAGGATGTTGACATCCTAATATTGCTATCAGGTATTTGATAATACAACTTAGAGCTGTGTTGTGTGAAAAAATCTCTTATCCTGTTGGCGAGCCATACACATGCCACTAGTGTGCCATATTTTAGGGGTTCTAATTTTTCAGCTTGAAGGTGACACTTTTAAAGAAGAAGTGTCACATGGTCATGTAATTAAAGGTAGAACCATAGTGTGCATCCATAGAAGAGCCTAAATAATGTAGGCAGCATAAAACACAGGCACACTAGTTTATTTCTGACTTCAGATTATCAGTCATTGCACTGGCTATTAGTGGTTTTATAACTTAATTTTTCTGCTTGTTGAATAGCATAGCTCAGCCTGGCAGGTAATCTTAGTCTCTAATCTAGTAGGTAGTGACTGCTTTTTGCAAGACTTGTGCCTGAGCACACTGGTGTTGCAGCTCAACCTCTGCTGAAATCCTCAGTCTGCCTTCATTTTCTCACACTCTTATAATTCCCTTTCTATGGCTTCCCTGAGCCCTAGCTGTCCAAACCAGCACATGCCGAATTCTGCTGCCCATCTGTTTGTCTACACAGAGAAGCGTGACCACATCCCCACAGCCTCAACCAATTTCATTCACTTCCTGCTGTCTTTGGATTCCAGATAAAGCTTGCTTTTTTTTTTTAAGAAACCTGCCCCTAATCTGTCCACTTACTGATGTTAATGTGTGTGCTTTCATTTAGAAGGAGGCTTTATCATAATTGCACTGTATTGGCTGTATTGCCCTCCTAAAAATGTCTCTGTAAGTAAGTTTGTGACTTGACACTATGGGAAGGGCATGCGTTTCTTTCTGTCTGTTCCCATTATGCATTCAATCCTGGGTGTCCATATTTCAGCTGTCACCTGGTTTCACCAGGAAGTTCTTGTATCAAGAATTTGCATTTATCCATTGCTATGTTAGCAGTAGCATCAAAAGCCCCAGCCATTAATATGGCCCTGTTATGTCGATGTTATATGAGCACATGGTTAAGGAACTGGGGGAAAATCTTTTGGTGAATGCTTTTTTTGCCTCTTTGGTCAAAACGTAGCTTTGACTTTGACGTAGATTTTTTTGAGACTATTTTGTTCTTATCCTGTTTCCCCGTTCGAAGTACACTAAGATGGCACTTAAGACATGGTTTAGTGGTGGACT
>VZTV01085841.1:0-14580 GCA_013400875.1 Anhinga rufa | reverse complement strand
GCTATGAGGGACAGAACTACTAAAGAATGTGGAGGAGGATTACAAGTTAATCACAAAATTGTCATGTTCCTTTCTCCTTCAGTGTCAGGCAGAAAGGAAAAGTTGGGGAGAAGCCATATATGTTTTTTATTTCCTATGAGGAAAGAAGGGGTGAGATGACCTGGAAGAGAGCAGGAGAAGTCGGCATGAGTGCCTTCTTGGAACGGACGTAGAGGCCCAGAGAGTAGGAGGCAGTGTGGCAGCTGCACTGGGTGAAAGTCAGAGCTGTCTGGGGGGACGGAGAAGAATGAGAGTTTCTGTCACACTGTTGTCACTGTTCTGTTTTGAATGACTTCTGAGGGTTAACCCTTTCTCAGCCCCTAACAATGAGAACATCAGATCAGTAAGTAAGCCAGTAGCTCTCAGCACATGGAAGGAGGCCTCTAAAGGCTCCTGATTGTCCTGAAATAAATTACCCTCAAAATTTTTCATTGTGATATATTGTGCTAACACACTTGGTTCACCTGCAGCTAGGACGTTTCAGTTATCTGTTGGCTCTGTTTAAGACATTCAGAGCATTGAGGATTACATGCTTCATACTGTGTTGTCAAAAAGGCTTGAAAATAGAAAGCAACACACTCCTTGCATGCTGATTGCTGGGGTCAGTTTTGGGATAGAAGGACTTTACATCATGTCTATGTGCCTTGAATAAAATAAGTGTGTACTAGGCATGCTGCAAATATCACACTTCTCATTCAGTCCTGAACTATTCTGCTAAACCTTTGAGTTGTGGTAAAAAGTCAAAAGAGGAAAAGATTAATTTTGAAAGTGAAAACATGAATAAAAATCACTTCCATAGCCACCCACGCAAACACTTGGGCCATGTCTGAGTGGTACCAGCCCCAGCTGTGTTGGAGGAAGTCAGCTTGGCTGCTGCTCACTTGTGGACCAGAGCTCTGGATAGGAGTCAAATAATGGAGAAGGCAAGAGGAGGAGGTCCTTGTCTCTGATGAGGAGTAGCTGGTCAGTTTTCAAGAGCAGGATTTAGCTGCAGGGGTGAGCTATAATTTTGTGTGTGGAGTGAAACAATGTTTTTGTTGGTAATCAGGTAAAGAGAATGAGTGGAAAGGTGACAAAATTTTCTAACAATGCAAAATTAAATTAATCCGGCATGGGGACTGAGGGAATCTTAAAGAATGCTGATGGCCCTGGCAGAGTGATAGTGATTGAAAATCAGTACTGATGGAAATGAAACTAAGTGAATTATTGGCAAATTGCACTATTTTTCATGGTAGAAATTTACCAGAACACCTTTCTATGCTGCAAAATATCCAACAACAGTAATACCTGTCATTCACGGGGTACAAGTGACAAGGAATATGTGCTCTGTAGTGAATGTTGATAAGACTTGTGCCAAGTGACAGATATACCAGTAGTGAACTTCATTATGTTAGAATTTTCTCATCCCCTTTCCTGTCCTACAGTATTGAAGGAAAGTAAAATCGACGCTCTCCACTGCAGACATGGACTCATTCTACTGGTGTGTGCAATGATCTGTCTTAGTCCGCTTTGTGCATTTATAAAATGTGTAAGCACTCTTGAATCCTTTAGGATGAAAGACATTCTTGAAAGGCAAGATAAAGCAGTAATGTAGTCTATCAGACTGTGGCAACAATCATTATCATACCTACAAATTTTTAATAGTAATAATATTGCTATCACTATTTTTAAATACCAAATTGAAATATTAAAAGGGTGGGAGTAGTTTTTAGGATTTACCAAGGCCACATATTTCTATCCAAAACATGTAAAGTTGATTGCTAGTTCCAACAAAATATATTAAAAGCTTTCATACTTTTAAATACGTAGTGGATTACATGGCTCTTTAAGTACTGGTGAAATACTTCACTCATTTATTCAGTTTCTACAGTCGATAGTTGACATAACAGTTGCTTTCCCTTTGTTGATTTTTTTAACAACCTAATGCAGAGTGCCTAAATGTTGCACTTAATTTATTTTTCTGCTTGAATGATGAATGCCAATTTGTCTTGAGGCAACAGTTTCACTCTACTATCTGCTATTATTCCTCTCTCAGCAATAAATGCAGAATATTTTTGAAAGAAAATACGCAGTAACATTAAGAAAAATTACCACTCTTACAAGAAAAGTTTTAGAATAAAACTTGAAAGTGTCAAAATTGCTGTAGTAGCTTCTACATCTATTTGAAGAAATGATGATCAGACCTTTCATTTTATGAATGGGATTGTTTTTTAGATTATGTTCTTTCAGAATAGAGAGCACATCCTCTAGCATTTTTCTCAGTCTTCAATGCTAAAGCAAAACAAATCAATACTTAATATGTATACCCTGCAATGATGCCTGTGCAGTCATGCTCAGTCTAGTTCAATTCAATGAGGTTATGTACCAGTGGCACTAAAGCACTGCTTGAGGGAGGGGTTCAGGCAGGAAGCTGTGCTGAGCAGGGCTGAATGTAATCCTTCGCTTCTGCCCTTCGTAGACCTGTGCATTGTACCCAAGATATCAGCTTATCTCGTGTGCCCTATCTGAAAGGCACGGTGCTGCGGCTGTGTTGCTGTTGGTAACGAAGCTAACTACTGCTTGCATGTCTACACCCCCTGCAGTCATCCTGCTCAACTGCAGTATAGACATGGGTTAGCTTTGTTTGTTGGAGTCTAATGAACTTCTGGTAGTTCAGCAAGTGCAAGAAACAAGTGTCATTGTGACTGGATGTGAACTCTGTCAATTGCCAAACAAAATCCACATCAAGTCTGATTGCCTGTGTCTGTGCAAGGAATTCAAACGCTGTGTGCTTATGAAGACTGCAGTGCATGGTCTGTGGACAGGGCTGGAGCAGAGCAGCTTTAGCTACCCCTCCCTAGCCCCACTGCTTTCAGGTACTGCTGGACTCTAAAAGGAGATGTCCATAATTTGCATCAGGATGCCTGTCAGTCAAGGTCTAAGTTACCTGTGCCTGGTCCAAAACTAACCATTGCAGAGCTGCTGGACTTCTGTTCCACTTCATCAATGCCCTTAATAAGAAGGTTAGGCTATATTGTTTGGTTTGTTTTCTTTGTTGCCTGTAAAGGTACCCAACCTTCAAGAATAAAATCATCTTTCCAATCACAAAGCAGATAACTGCCTGTGAAATGGCAGTGCAGGTCTCAGTCTTGACCTGCAAAGTGATGACAGAATACCAAAGACTAATGTTTTCGGTTTGTACTTATTCAGCCGAGACTGCCATTCGAGATACTGAATGCATCTGGCAGTGATGTCATATTACAGACAACCTGCCCTCCCTGAGACAGACTGAAATTTCTGCATGAATTTTTGCAGCTGACAGAACATCTCTGGGTTATACTGAAAGTTCTAATTCCACACTTGTTTTTGATTTAAAACAAAAGGCGCTTTTATTTCCTATGGAAAGAATAAGAATATTCCTTTCACAAAAATATGATTTTGGAGCTATGAAATTCTATATTTTTTAATAACTTGACATGTATCTCTATAAGGTCGAATTCTTCAAATTAATGTTAGAATGTGAAGTAGTAGAACTTTCAATAAAATCGAATTTTCTGAGGAGGAAAATAGATGCACTTCTTTTGGTTTGTGTTTTTTTTTTTTTTGCCAGCACTGTTTACTTAGAAAACCCTTCAGCAGTTAGTGGTGTTCAGCAGGATCAGTATTTTGGTGTTGAGTAGAGAGGGAAGTCCAGACTGATATTAAAGCATCAGCTATTCCTGGCCATTGCTGATCTGAGGTAGATTCAAACTCACAAAATGAAGATGAAATGCCATGGGCTATCATATCGCCTGGTATTGTCCACTGAATGACAGGCTAAGGGAGTACCCGTTTTCCTTGCAATTCCTAGTCACTCCTGTTCCAATGCTCTGCTCCGTCCTCATGACACTGGTTCCCCTAACTTAGGAAGAATCTGGTGTCCTTTAATGGTTTGAAACAGATTCTGTACCAGCTGGGTTAAACCAACTATTGACACAGTATGCCCAGTATGTCTCTATATTACACATGGCCTTATGGTTTGTGTTTTTTAATAAACTCAGATGTTTGCTACAGATTCAATACTCCCTTTTCACAGAGCTTGTTGCTGCAGAACCTCTTCTTTCAGGCAACTTTCATGTGCTGTAATCAGGTAGAAATATTGACTATCCCTGTGGTTGCAGCAAAGGCCTTGGGTAACATGCAGCAATGGAACATCAAATATAATTGATAATCCTATTTAAACAAAAACAGATCTCCCAGTGAAGGACTCTATCTATAGTAGAGGTATTTGTACCAGTCTAGATACAAGTATTACTGTATAAAATAGCCCTGAAGACAGTTTATTTATTTTATTCCTAAATAATTCCAGTCTTTTTAAAGCTTTTTCCTTGATGTCAGTTGATCTTGCCACTTAGCCGATTTCAGGAGTGCTCGCAACAGTTTTTTCCTGGATCAGCTTTGACAGCATGTCCAAGCAATTTTTTAAAGTAACAATGCTAAATAAATAACATGGGGTTTGGTTATTCTTTCAGGCTCAGCTCTATCTGCATCTCCTTTCTAATCACATCAAAAGCCCTTCTAGGTGTCTTGCTTTATAATAATGAAAATAGTAAGCTTCAGGTTCAAGAAGTGAATAGGGACCTCATGTGAGGGACGTACATGGCATTGCATTTGGTAGAGCTGACTGGCTGCAGGAACAAAGCGCCAGGTCACATTGTGTGTTTCCTGGTGAGTATTCAGCACTATCCTATTACTTGTGGAAGTGCTCAGAAACCCCTTACAATTCATAAGCAAGAAAACCATCATCTTATTTCCTTTTCCATGCTTTCTTTTTGTCTTTGACCTTACTACACAGTTGGTTTGCTCCTTTTCTTAGTAAAACCAGCTACAGGATCTGACCTTGAATTCTCAGGATTCTGTTTGTCAGCAGGGAGCTACCATCAACATAAGAGGGAAAACCTGTTTTTCTCTGCCAGTTTGCTTCAAGCTCAGTAGTAAGGCTCCATTGCTACAAGGACGGGTCTTTTTGTTGCATGTTTGTACACTGGGTAACAGTGGGGTCCCCATCAAGGGTTGGAGTTCTTAGATGTTATTGTAACAGAAATAATGTGAGAAATAATAGCTGTGCTGGCAGGGAACAGGAGCTCGGCAGGGAGTTTTTGCTCATCCCAGGTCCCTTTTTAAAGGTGCAGGTAAGCTAACTGCGCAAATTAGCTTGTCCAGCTTCTGGTACAGAGGGGACAAAGTGGATTTATGTAGGTTTTGCCTACTGGTACTAATCACTGTGCGATGGGATGTTTCCCGTGGCCTCCACAAACACTGAGTAAGGCTGCCATGTGTGAGGTACAGCTGCATTTGGAAGTGAATTAATAATAAAGTTATCTTGCAAGGGCTTTACAAATCTGTCCTGGTGACATCAAGAGTGTTGCTGTATGAGAATGCCCTTCTAGGTGAATTATTTGTTATTTTATGTAGAAAAGGCTATGTAACTTAAAGGGGGGGATAAAAGGGATACTACACATTGAGAAAAAAGCACGAGTAGAAAAATATTCAATTGAAAAACTAATATGCCAGCAGTGACCTCTGTTTAAAGGTTGGGCAAATAGATCCTGCAGACCTCTCAGATGCTTTGAGATTTTCTGTCCCCGGTGCTTGAAGAGCACAGACTTCTTAACCAAATGGTCTGCTATTGACTACTCTCTTGCTGAGTAGACACCTAGAAGATCGCCTTTTCATGCCTTTACATGCTTATTTGTATTGTGAAAGACCTTAAAGTGTTGAGATTTCCATGTACAAAGAGAAAAGCAAAACAAAATATTTCTGCATTGGAGCAAAACTTAGTATTACTCAATTTCCTGGAAACAAAAGATCTCATCTAAGGGGAGTAAAATAGATGTGTCTAAAAACAATTGACCAGCTTCCCTTTGCAGCGCGGAGCTTTGGCTGTTTGCCTGGTGGACTAATAAGAAGCTCAGAGTTCAAAAGATTTTGATGAGACTGATTCAGCCACAGCTTCTAAGGCTCTGGCACTTCTCAGCCTGTGAGAAGCTGAACTGGCAAGAAATCGAGGTTTGAAGAGTCAACAAAATTTACTCTGCTCCTCAAAACTTTTCTGTTTTGACAAACCTTCATTTTTCAAAAGAAGAATGTTCCGTCAGAAAATTCACAAGTATGCTTTGGTGAAGGGGAGGAGGGAGAAGAGGGGCACTTTTTTTCTTCTGCCTTCAAAAGCAACAGGCCAGAAAGATGTTCTCATTGTGTGAGCAGGGACTGAGTCACGGGGAATTGGATTAAGAAAATTATTTAAAAAGGGAGCGGTGAAGGTTGTCAGTGTGGTGTGCTCTACAGCTGTGGTTTGCCTGTTACGTGTTGGCTGCTTATTTCTGAGTTAAGATGGAAAGCTGTCTGGAGTAGAGGCTTCTTTTCTTCTGTGAATGTCCAGCCCCTAGTACAAAAGAGCCCCGTGCTGTCGGGAGGCCCTGGGTGGGCTCTGCTGCAGCCAGAGTTCCCGTGTGGGTTCCCAGCAGCCCGGCTTTGCCAGCGCCCAGTCGAACCCGCACCGAAAGCCTGCAGGAGGAGGCTGCCCTGCTTGTAGGCCTAGTGGAAGTGGGTTTAGGAAGCAAACTCTACCAATTACAATCCCAGTGGTGGTCGTAGCTTTATTTGCTGCATGCAAATTTGTGCATTACATCTGGAGCTAAGGATTTTTAAAAACTTTCGTTACATGGAAGCAGTTTTCTTTAATGAATTGACTGGTTAAGAGGCCCAGTGATTTAATAGTTACAATTATAACTCACACAAGAGAATACACAGGGCTCTAACTAAATCCAGCAAGTTACTGTTGCTGTTGACAAGTTGATACAAACAGAAGGAACCTGTGACCATCATCTGGTCCAACTCCTGGATCAGATCAGGCCGGTTCCAACCAAATCAAAAAGAACGAAAAAGCAATTTCATGAGGCAACTTTCTAAATATGGTACATATTTATAATTTCCAACACACAGTGAGGCTCAAATTCGATGTGAAATCTTACCAAACTTTCATTTATGTCCATACAGCGAACATCTTCAATGTCTACTTTTAATTTTCTATACTATTAACCACATAATTTATACACTTATAAATACAAAATTATCAATGAAATTGAAGCTAGTGTTAAACAGTAGAATGCTCAGGAAAATACTGCCACTACCAAGTACTTACCTGAAGTATTGGAAGTGGTTTGTGATACATGACAAATGCCCTGTCTCTTGCATGATTTTGCAAATCTCCCATTTCAGTTTTCTGTTTTACTTTAGCTTAAATTTTCAGGAACTTTAGTTTGTTACAGCTGCATTGTAACAAAGCAGATTATAAACTATGCACAGAATTAAACTTAATCTGTAAAAGCATATGGTTAATATGGGGTTCAGGCATGGAGGGTGTGAAAGAGAAGTGAATTTCAGCCAGCATGTGTTTATCAAGTGTTTTCGTCGCCAGCTATTTGAAATTCACTTTTTGCCATTTGGAAATGTTAACATTGTAATTCTTATGTTTTTCCAGACACGAAGAGCAAACGGATACTTTCTATGTGAATTAGATTTATTTGATTAAGAGAACAACAAAGCAAACAAACAAAAAGTCCCCTTGAAAGAATGCCCTGGTGTGGTTTCTTTCTGATAGTCTGCACTGCGGTTTGCTCTGCTCCAGAAATAAAGATTGTCTAGAAATGGGAAGGTGCAGCGCACAGGGAAATGAGTTTTCCCACTGCCATTGCTTCCTGCCCTGTCGCACCCTGAAGAACAACAGGCAAAATGCAGAGTGGATGAATGCCGGTGGCAGTTTACCCACTAGTTCAGCGGATTAAGCCCAGGGTGTGCTGCCCGCAGTCTGTCTGTCCGCCATGTGGAAATTTGTCAAGGACAGCCCCGAGAAGGGCGGGCAGGGAGAGTCCGGGGGGTGCCGTGGCAGTGGCACAGGGGAGCGACGTGGCTGATCTGAGGGCCTGGTAAATCCAGTTGTGCTCGGGGAGCGTCAGAGCCGAGGGAGCGCTCCAAGGGGGCGCGGGGGCCCCACTCGCAGCGGCGGGAGCCAAGTGTGGTCGGGCGGTGCCGGGGAGACACGTGTGTCTCACATGGGGCAACTGTATGCTTACCCGGGAAAACATAAAATGGGTCTTGTAACATGTTGGCCTTATAACATAGACCCAGGTTTCTTTTACAATAAAAATAGCTTTTAATATTCTGTTCATATCTCATTTTTAAGATTACTTGCTGCCAAAAAAATACAAGCGTAGTGTAGCAGAAGTGGAGTTCTGCATATCTGCCTAACAAAATGTTGTTAGTTTTCATATTTCAACTGAAAAAATGTGATGCATCTAATTTCCCATATCACACATCAAATTCACACTTTTTTTTTTCTAAATATTGTTTATATTGAAGATTTCTCTGTAAATAACATCATATAATTGTAATTATTATGCATAATTATTGACAAAAATTGCTGGGCTTTGTGCTTTTTTTTAAAATCACCATTCCTTAAACTTAAAAATGTGGCCACTAGGGTTTTTTTGTGTCTTGAAGATGAGTGGTATGATGCATTTTCCAGCGCTGGCAGTATTTTCTGGGATGTGGGTCAACCCAAAGGTGGAGCTGAGTCAAATGGGAGAGGACAGCGGTGGGGAGGGGGGCCTGCCGTTGCCATGGGGACGGGAGCCCCTCGCAGGGCTCGGGGAGGTGGGCAGTCACTCATCTGGTTAGGAAGGCAGATTTGAAGGAGCCGCTCCTCAGACCAAGCCAGCTACACTGCTATCATACATCTCTGTCTGAAGAATTAAGAACCACTTACCTTCTTTTCCAATAAAAAAGATGAAATTGTTCCATGTCCGGTTGGCAATTTAGCCAAAAGCAGAAATGAAGGTGAATGGGAGTGTCTGATTTCAGTGTGTCCTTTAGCGGGACTTGGAGTATTCCTTCTCCCATTTATCAAATTTCCATTCACTAACACACATGGTTTAAAAAAATAAAAAGACGACAACTCAAAATAGAAATAGCACTGAAAGCAAATGAAAGCAAAGAAGTCTATGGAAAAAGCTCAGTGACTTACATATGTTTGGATTTATCTTTAGATTTGTAAACTATTTCTTGTCTTTCTGCCTTGTGTCAATGTCAGCAAACCTCCATGAGATGCCCCAGCCCTAGTTCCTGCTAGTTATTAGCACTGATAGGAGCATTAGGAAGAATTTGGGTTGTGATGGTGTGTTGTGAGGTGCTGTCATTTGAGAAATCTGAGGGAGTCAGAGATCCTGCAAATACATCTCCTATTAGTCTTACAAAGCTATTTTTATGTGCCAGGCAGATTAATGCTGATACTTGTGCAATGAGAAAGCTAAGTCTCTGAGACCACACATTCAGCTTCTAAGGTGTCTGCAGGTTCTTATTGCCTCTTAGCTTACTATGTCAACTCCAGTTTGACACCTGGAGTGTGTCCCCAGAATTGTCTTTGCACTAGACAGCACCATGTTGCTCATTGTATATATGTTCTATATTTACAGACATTTCCTAAGGTGGATTAGTAGTTACTGTGAGTAGACAGAAAAATATGGTAACTTCTCAGTTCTGACAGCATCTGCAACTCCTGTACTATGGTGATAGGCTCTTTAGAAATCCAGAGAGACAGAGTGAGATCAAAGAGCATGCTTGGACTTAGCTCTAGTTCAAAAACCAAAATGGCACACCAAGCCTTCATCCTACAGCAGCAAAGTCTGTGATCTGATTACCAGCCTCTATTTGACAAACGCATACCCTGAGAAACAAGTCAAGGTCATGCTGTAGGCGTAGGCAAGACACAAGGCAGAACCTCTTCCCCATGCTAGCAGAAGTGTGGGACATTGCCAGTGTAGCATGCAATGTGTCTTGAGTTTAAATAACTAATTGGTTTGAGTACCAAGTGCTTCACCAGGTCCGCACTGAAGTAATAAGAAAACTGGAGAGGATCCTGGAGGTGATGAAGTTCCACTCCCAGTCATTGCAGGCTCCAGTCGCTGCTTTCTAGGAACTCTGCCAGCTGTTAATACTGGGGAGTTTGGGTCTACTGTACCTATGGGGAGGCTGTTCCTTGTAGAATGTTATTCCTCTGGTTAAAAACCTTCTGTTGACATCCAATTTTCAGTTTATTCTGGGAAAGCTCACACTGCTTTATTCTTATGCCAGCATCTTCTATTTTCACACAAAGAGGTCTTTCCTCTTCTTGGCATTTATCCCTGTGAGGTATTTATAGACACTAATAGGCTTCTGTACATTCTCAGCTTTCATTTGTTAGCAGAAGCAAGTCAGGCTTCACCAGCCCCCTTCATTTGAGCAAAATTATAGGCAGTATTGTAGTCAAAGCTTTTCAACATCGTGTGTTCTTCCCCCAAGCATTACCTGCATGCTTTTAATGAAGTAGATGACGATGTCTCTTTGTTACTTTCACAGGTGTCACTGTGGCAGCTTGTTGTCATCCTACATTCAGATTGTATACCTGCATTTTTCTCAGTCACTTCTGTCCTGATGAGCTCCTACTTTGTATCTTGAGGATTTTTTTTTTTCAAATTAGGCCATTATGACCTGATGTTTTATGATACTGAATTTCATCCCATTTCTGTTACTCTAATTCTTTCTGTCTAACCTTCCAAACTTCGGTTGCTGATACAGCCTAAATTTGTGTCACTGGCAAATTTCATTAGTATGCTTTTTGTGGTAAGGTCATTGAAAATATTAAATAAAATTGGTCAGCATATCTCATTGTCATCTCCTATTCATCCATTTCTCTTGCTCTCTTACAATTCATTTTTCAGCCCTCACCTTCTTCATCTCAGCTAATAAATTCCCATGTGGTGTTCTACTGAACTCCAGTTAGTCTAGATCTTTCTTTGGGTTGGAAAATAAGTTATCTTATCAAAGAAACCTAGATGAAGCCAGACTATTCTGATATGGCCTGTCATTTCTTGTCCAATCCACTCAGAATTTGGGGCTGGAAATAACTCAATTCTGTCTGTTTCATTTTCTCAATTCAATATGTTCATTTGAGTTTTATTTCCATACAACTCCTGGTCATTTCTATAGCCTAGTTCCTTAGCCAATCTGCTTCGACTCTTATATTCTTTTCCATTTGGGCTATGCTCTATTTTCTTTTCTTTCTATATCCTGTGATACGTTTTTTTCTGAATTAGCTAAATACCAAACTCTTCCTGTAGGAAATAGTGTGATACAGTGTGGCTGACACATTGATTTATATAGTCCAGGATGATGCCTCTTCCTAGTCCTCATGGTGTGTGGTTGTGGATAACAGCCAGGGCAGTATAAACTCCATGTCCCAGCCATATGTGAGCAGAAGATGATAATAGCAGGTCACTGAAAAAGCAGTTGTGCACCACCAAAGAGTAGAGCATTTTTAATTTTCAGATGAAGATGAGAGTCAAAGGTTCAGCCACAGTCAAATTCCCTGTTAAAGGGGTGAAGACCAGATACACCATTTGCTGCGATTATGGCACACAAGATGGCGGGCAGGGTAGCATCCAGTCATCTCTCCCCCTTCAGCCTTGCCAACCATGGTCCTTTTACCTATTATGGCTTTGCATCCATAGTAGGAGGCTTCAGTTGTCATACTCCTTAGCATAAACAGTGGACAGTCAGGGTAAGATTTGGAAGAAGAATAAAAGAAGAAAAAAAATCTGGAATTTCTTCCTCTTTCCCCTAAAAAATAACAGTTGTAATAATAAAAAAGGCAGGGGGGGATTATGGAAATGGCTGGAAATTTAGCTACTAACAGTGAGACTTCTGGCAATTACAAAGGAGCCAGGCCTTCAGTGTGTTAAAGGTAACAAACTGGTGGGTGCATCCTCCCTTTTGAAAGTTGTCTTCTAGAAGAGATGAACATCATCTCTAGTAGACCTCACTCATGAACTCTGGAATGAGCCCTCAGTGCAGCGGGAAATATCCAGTCCTGAAGTGCCTGCACAGTTCGGTTGTTTGCTAGACCTTCCAGAATTATTCTTTAATGTGCCAACAGCTTTGTTGAGTCCATTTTCCTCACCTTTCATTTTTTACCTTTTTAGAAGGAAGAAAGAGGGAAGGCACTTGGCGCTGCAGTTGTGATATGCCTCAAGACCCCCTGTAAAAAGCAGTAGAAAATTTAAAGAAAGGGATTGATATGGACTGCATCACAGCCTTCAATTCATCATCATGTCCACAGCAAGTTTTACAGCATTACTAGAGTAAGGAAGATCTCAGTGAGTCCCTCACAAACAGAAATTTGGAAGGAATAACTTTATCACTAATGATTTTGGAGAGGTCTGTTTCACCCAGAATGAATTTGACCCAATGTCTTTGAATCTCTAAAATATTAAATGCAAATTTCTCTCTATCTGTTAGATCTTATCTAAAAGGTTAATTATAGACTGTCTTTGATACATCACTATTGGCTCAGAAAATAGTAGTTCAATAGTTGTTACAGAACAACCATTTGTATTCTTACCCTAACAGCCATCAGAGTTTTGGCTTAAAATTCCTGTTTTCATGGATTTACCATTTGGCTGTAAAATGTTAGCTAGTGATTGCATTTATTCAGTTAATCTGGGAATTTTTTTTCAGAACTGCCATATAATAAAAAAAAAAAAAGGCAAAACCCCAACAACTATTTTAAAGAAGCTTTTTTTGTCCCAAATATGAACTAATACTACTGAGTCTTTAAAATGTCAGATGCATTTTCATTACTAACAGGTTTACTGCATGGTACATTATTATATTTTCAGAACATATTACATGCATTTCTGTTATAAAGCATGGGACTAAAATATTCCGGGCCCACTTCTGTGTGATGTTAACATAGCTTTGCTTGGTTTTGTGATGAAAAGCTGTTGTGAAGCTGACAGCCATGGGAAGATGATTCTAGCTGCTTGAGAGTCTTCAGATGGCAGGGACATCAAGGAAGCTTGTACACTAACTTCATAGGTTTCACGCTGTGGCTGGGATCAGGGTTTGTGTTGCTAACCTCATATTTCTGTAGATATTTGCAGCCACAAGCCAGTGTCAGCCACTCAGTATAGCCACTGCACTGCCGAGAAGTGGCTTAAAATCTGCCTAATCTGCCACTGTGCAAAAATGGATTAAAATTGCTCTTCATTTACATTTTTCTTCTTTTTTTCCATCTTGTCCAGGTTTCACTTCATGCTTTGTAACAGGAGCAGAAGATTCGAAACAATATCTGGAGTGCAGAAAATTGTTTGTAAATTCAAAGCACTGGATCATAGACTTGTAAGTTTAAAAACAAACAAAAACCCCTTATTCCTGGTGAAGTAATTCTTTCTTAGCACATACTTTATTCTAAGCACAATGTCAACAATGTACACTTGTCATTGAAGGCCACAGTCAGGACCCCCAGCTCAGGGACTGACAGAATCTGGCGCAACAGTGTGTGCTCAGGCTCTTGTCGCATATGTGATGAGCAGCACTTGAGCCGCTTATGAACCGAACACAGCACAGGGACAGCAGCCTGTCTCCTGCTCTTTTTTGTCCTTGGGTTAGTGCAGTATTATAGCAAAGGAGATGTTGTTTTTGTCAGTATCTGTAGAGATAATTACAGACCTAAGCTATATATGTTAATGCTTCACATATTTAAGTAGTTGTTTATGAATATGGATTAGACCAGCCAGTGAATATTAACAATGACAAATATATCGTCTTCTTCAGCATTGTTTATCAACAGGTATTCCAAAATTCATTGCGGTTTTAACCTTATGATTTATACAAACTCTGTGATGTGAACAGAAGTCACTCTGTAACAAATTGCGGGCAAAGCAAAGCAGCAAATTAAGTGTAGCAATTAATGTATTCAAGCATAGTTACAAGGTCATCTGAAAGTAATAAGACTTTAGGGAGAAGAGTTGCCCACATTAGAATCCAACATCTCTGGACTACCATCTTTTTGTAGCATGTTAATCATAATAATAATACTCTGAGGTTTTAATGGCTACAAACAGTCTGACAATGTTAGTTTCCAATCCCATGGAAGCATTGCTTTCCAACTACAGTAACATACACATGATGCTCAGGTATGAACTTGGCCTTCCCACTCTGCCAGATATTGGTCAGCTTTGTATGGCTGGTGGTCTTTTGAGGATACGCCCTGTCCGCTGACCTGCATGACCATACTTAACCTAGTCAATGCAACTGAGCTGCAAGAGATGTGCAACAGAGCATAGTGCATCCCTCTAAAAAGAGGGTCACCCATTGCTTTACCAGTATAACTTTCACTTATACTTCTCTTAGAGACCTGCCACTCAAACACAGACCCACTTCTCTTACAAGTTCTGACAAGATCACAGCTGGAGATAGTATGGCTGCAGGCATTATGCATTTTCATGCACTCTGAGTACTGTTTCAAGATGAGAGAAAGTCATTACAAATTTTGACATATTGAGGAAAAAATGAGGAAGTCACATGGACTGCAACTTAAAAATACAAAATAATAAAAAATAATAATAGCAGTGAGATGTACAATATTTTTTGGCCACCAAGACTTTGAGCCTTTGAAACTGTTTTATTAAATAGTAATTGTGCTTC
>VZTV01085832.1:20661-50335 GCA_013400875.1 Anhinga rufa | reverse complement strand
ACAGGCTCCCCAGGGAGGCAGTCACGGTGCCAAGCCTGGCGATGTTCAAGAAGCACTTGGACAACGCCCTCAGAGACATGGTGTGAATTTGGGGTTGTCCTGTGCAGGGGCAGGAGTTGGACTTGATGATCCTTGTGGGTCCCTTCCAAATGAGGACATTCTATGATTCTATGAAACCACAGGTAACTTCAACCACAAGCTTGCCTGCCATCTTCCTGCTCTCTCAACAGGCAGAGAAGGAGAACACTCAGGGGAATGCAAGACTTTTACAAGCATAGACAGCAATCCACTAATGAGCTGAGCTCCTGCCTGCATGTGTCCTGTCAGCCTGGCATTTTAACATTGTCCCTGGTATAAATATCACTCTTCAAATCCTGCAGACTCCTTCAGCTCTTCTACTAGGGAATCTTCATTAATGAATTCTCTATGCGTTTGTAAACATTTCTGCACCTCATTATTTGCCACTTCTGGATAGAAGCCTGCTTGGAGCTTCATTAACAAAGATTATCATTGTGAACCATGACTAATTCCTCCCAAAGCACTTCCATCTCTCATGATCATTTTTAAGTTTAAAAATAAATGCCAGCTGCCCCTCTTTGCCGGAGCTTGTATAAAGTACAATGGCAGCCTGATAAGATTATTGCTGGGCTGATCACATGTTGGCTGTGTCAGAGGTTCCAAAAGGGGCTTTATTTTGCTTTACTCAGAGAATAATTTCTTTAAGCTTTACAGGAAATAGAAAAAAAAAAGCTTGCCCTTATGCTGCTATACTGACTTGCTTGCAGGAATGAATCACAGAATCACAGAACAGCAGGGGTTGGAAGGGACCTCCAGAGGTCATCTCATCCAACCCCGCTGCGTGAGCAGCACCCCCAGAGCAGGGGGCACAGGACCGCGTCCAGGCGGGGTGTGAATGGCTCCAGGGAAGGAGACTCCACAGCCTCTCTGGGCAGCCTGGGCCACGGCTCTGGAACCTTGTAAACTTACAAAAATGGAGGGACCAAAAAAAAAATTATTACAAAAAGACAGGAAAAACTGACTTGCGCTGGTTGGAGCTTGCAGTAGTCATTCTGAAGTTTCAGTTTCAGTCACCATTATCCAAAACAATCTACATATAGAAGGAAAACAAAGCCATTTTGCCTCCTCACCTGCAAAGCTACAACCTTGGGCTTTATTTTTTTTGCTATTGTTATTTAAAACTGCAACCTACATAGCTAAGTACAGAGGGTTAAGCCAAGCAGATTGTACAGTCCCAGTTTATCTCAAGTTCTCCACTGCCTGTAATTTAAGGAGCATTAAGTTTGGGTAAAAGGGGAGCCTCACACTCTCTGCAACAGCCCAGCTAATAGTAATTGAGTTATCTGTATTTAAAGTGTCCATGACCAGGCTGACTGATATCAACAGGGAAGGCAGTCTCTCTTTTAAGATGCCCTTCAGAACACATTCCTAGTAAGTCCTGAGGAAAGCCTCTATGGCTTAAGAAGATCTTCACATTCAGCTGATGACTTTGAAAAGAAGCACGAGGCTTAAGTGCATTCCTTACTGGTGCCCATGGGAAGGGACACCTCCACTTTTGAAGTAGCTGATATTATGGCAGTACGAAATCAAGCCTGGCATCCCTTGCAGTAACTTGGTAGCAACAACTTTGGAGAAGAAGGAGCTTGAACTCTAAAGGAAGAAACAACAAAACCAGCAAGCTTGTGTTTTTCTTTTCAGAGCACATATAATCTCTGTGTTTTGTTATGTTGAAAGAACCACAAAGCCACTGGGCACGATTACAATTCATTGCCCTCCTAGGTTTGTGATAAAAAAAATAGATATAATGGAAGCCTCATCCTGATCTAAGGCTGAATGAGTATTTACATCTTCCCACTACAAACAGGGTAAAAGTGGAGGTCAGGGAACAACACTCCTAAAGATATTTTTCTTATGCAAGTGGTCGTTTCAGTGTTTTTAAAGATTTCAGCGATTTCAGAGCACCAAACAAAAACTGTATATTTACTTGGCTTTGCTATTGCTTTTTTAGACTATATTAATATTTTGCACAGGAGCATCAGACAGCCTGTTTCCTGGCTTGACTGCAGCAGGATGGCAATACAAATTGACATGATTGAAACAGATTCAGAAAGGCTTCTGTAAAGAATGGTAAAACTGGAAAAAATCTTTGCTGTTTCTTTGGGGAACTGATTCATGGTTCCTCTCCCTCTGTCCTCTGTTTCCCACTGATGCGGAGATGACTGTGTGGATTCAATGACTGCTTTGGTGTACATAGGGCTCACTACAAAAAGCCTGAGCTTGAACACCTCTCTCAAAATCTGTGAGGTTTCATCTAAATATTCTGGTGTTTGCAGAGGTAGTTTTACCCACTTGCAAACATGAAGTGTTCCTGGAAGTGAAGGTAATGCTCAAGCATGTTCAAAATATAGCTGGCTGGGACTTCTGCACCTGCTACATCTGCAAACTTTTCTCCACTCTATGATATTACTCCCTTTTCATTAAAATAATGAAAAGAAAATCCTTTTAAGACCAGTTCTTTCTGTTTATCTCCCTTTCTCTCTGCCAGATCCACTTCTCTGCACTTTTTTTCCCTCTGAAATATTTTTTTTTCTGGGAGAGCAGCTGGAAAGAGTCACTTTCCTTTTAGACCTTCGCATTTAGATCTTGGTGTTCTCAGAGATTGGCAGCATCTCAGGGGAGGTTGTTTGCACCGAGAGAAAGACCAGTCCCTCCAGTCTAAGTGTGCTCAAAGGCTCTGCTTCTCTGGCAGACAGTTGAGGCTTGGCCCTCAGTTCCTCCCAGCTTGGTGCAATGGAGCAGGATGTTTTCATGTGCATATGCTGTATTGCAGGCTTGTGAAGGGTTTGAGGTCGGAAAAAGAGAAAAAGGCTCGTGTGATTCTAAAGCGACGTCTCTGACAAGCTGATGGAAAATTGAGTCAGGTCTCAGGTTATCACCTGGTCAGGCTCTTCCACACAGCCAAGATGGGTGGGAGTGAGACTCCTCTGAGTCTCTGTTACAGGCAGCACAGCTCTGTTTTGCATACAGTTTTGGAAAACAGTTAGGTAGGATGCTGGCTCTGTGCTGCTTCTTTAAGGTACATAGTGGGAAGAGAGACCAACACTTCTTCCAAGAGACCTCTGAGGTCTGAGGAGATGGTGGTATGGTGGGACAATCTCTTCTTTCTACTCAGCAGATGTTTAGCAGGCAAGCAAAAGGCTGGGTCTGTGAGGCTGCTGGATGTGGGCATCAGGGTGCACCAGCAAACTTGGGTGAAGATGCAGCCCTGTGTTGGTTCATCTCTCCCACATGGCAGAGCCATATGCACTAGCACTTTTCCCACCTATGTTCTGTTTTGGCTCTTCTTGGTGTACAGCACAGCTCTGGTACCACTGGGGGACCCCAGATTCCTGCAAGAGGGAACTTCTTTGTGCTCTGGAGATCTTCCTGAGCACAGTGACCACTGCATGGCTGCCAAGGTGCCCCAACCTTTGATACTATGCTGCTCCAATGATGCCTGATCCTGATTCATGGAAAGCCCTCAGCCTCATGTTAAAATAAGATGTCACCAATGGTATGCTGCTCAGAACAGAGAGAGGAAAGGCGAGGGTTGCAACAAAAGCTGGAAATCAGGTGCTGAAGTATTCCTCTCTCCTATTGAAAGGTGTGATTTCACCACATGCAGAGCTGAAGATGGAGGCAGCAGAGTTTGGTCTTGCTCGGTACCTGAGCCATTCTGGTCCTGCCAGCAGCAGCAGTGTGCAGATGTCTGAACATCTCTCAAAACAACAAGTTGGAGACAAAAACAACTGGAGACTTTTAGCTTGCACTGTGAAAACATGGGCAATGATGCAGGCAGAGAGGCTTTGTGCCCTTGCACACGCCCTAGGAACCATATTACGTACACGAATGATACTCAGTTGGTATCAGCACAGCCACAAGTGCTCACACTTCCAGAGGAAGCCAGTTCCCATCCAGCTGAGGAAGCAGGATGCCCTGCAGTGGGTTAGTGCTCCTGTGTCACAAAGTTGGCTGTTGGCAATCGGGCACAGAAATTATGCACTCCTCGGGCACTGTGATGCGTACTTCTATAGGTTGTAGAGGATTTTTATTTTTATGCAGAAGTACATCATTGCATATTGTTCCCTGGCAAAGCTACTCTCATGAGTAGCTTGTACTTGACACAGGCATAAAGGTGTCCTGTGCTCATGGCAGCTTTTGCTGTTCTGGTTTTTGCTGTTTAGCTATAGCGTGATCTAAGTCTAGAGGTCTTGAATAGTCCACAGGTTCAGCAGAGCAAAAGGAAGACCCCCTTTTTCCTCAAGGTCACAGGAGGAGGCACTGAACAACCTCTGTGTTTCCAAACTGGAATAGGACAAGGGTACACAGAGGGTTTCCCACCCATTTGCTGTACCAGGAACAACACAAGTGCTGGCTTAACCAGCTTCTTTTCAGCTTGTTTCCAGCAGGAAAACCCCACCACCCCAAAATACCTGCTTTTAGAGAGGCTGTTCCCCTCTCAGATAGGACTTTCTGGCATGTAGGGAAGACACAGAGCCTGTGCTTTTGCTAAGAGACACCAAAAAGGATCCATACTTACGGCTTAGCTCATTTGATACCCCTGTCTTGCTCCTGACCTGTCGAGGTGAATCACTAGATTGGTATACAGCTGAGGAATCTGCCTTAGCCCCAGTTCGCATACAAGGATTTGAAGCCCCATGGGTATTATCTGTTGGCTAGTGGTCACACTGTGCCGGGGTGCAACTAGCTGAGCTTCCAGCTGAGGGTAAATAGGCATGTCTTTACCCATGAGAAATGTGGGGCTGAAAACTGTGTCTTGGGTAGCAAAGACTTGCCCTGCTTCCATTTATGCTGCTGGTGAAAAGCTTTGGTAGTTGGTTTCAGCTGCATGGGATGACTGGGAATATCTCTGGAGGGAGACTTAAATAGCCGTTGGGTCTGTAAGGGTTTTCTCTTAAAAAAAAATAATCCCTATTTTTATCTTTATGATAAAAAGCCTGTGCTATAAAAACCCTGTCTTTCCTGAAAGCGTTTACTAATGCTTGTAAATAAACCTACCCTTCCCACAGGATATTTTTCCTCCCTTAAAAACACAGCTATGTGACAGTTGCGGGGTGGAGGTGGGGAGCTCTTCTTATTGCACATCGTAACTTGGCTACTAGCTTACACCAAGGCAAATATGGCTGTGGAGGAATTTGGGGCCAGTCTCAGTAGTAGGGCAACGCCTCTAAGTTAGAAGAATTTACATCACTGGGGATGAGCTTGGCCCCAGGTACTATTTTCTTAGGATTTTGTAATGAAATCCAGGCACCCACCCCAAGCAAGCCTTATCAAAGGCACAGCTAGATGAATGCAGACTTCTAACACTGAGACAGCCAGAGATGGGGAGCATTTCCCTACAGTTCTACCAGGCAGGAAAACTCATGTTATTTGGGTGCACCCTCAGAGGGGACAGCGTGTTTCGGTGCTCTGAGCTGCCACAGCCCTGATCACTTTGCTAGGAGCTCATTCGGTGACAGCCAGAATTAATGCATAATTAAAACATGCTGATGCAGAGCAAGCATCCACAGATCAGTGATACCTGCATGCATATAAAGGCATATTAGGGGTACGCAAAGACACCTCAAATATCAGCTCCTGGCACATTTTGCTTCCCTTGAGGTACGTTATTAGTCTTCCTAAAGACAACATACCAAACACCTCACTGCAAAGTGGTTGCATAGGGATGTGCTTCTGCTCCCTGATTTTTTGCTCAAATGGCAGTGCCCGCTGTGGTTTTCCTTTATATATATTGATGCTTCACCTGCAAACATGGATTCACAGGAGGTCCCACACATCCTTTTCAGTATTCATGCTAGCTGTCAGCTCCATCTGTCTGTGCTGCCCTTTGTGTTCAAATGCTTTCTTTGCTATGTTATTTGGAAAACAAAGAGGAATTTTTTTTTCACCCATCTCTTAATCTTTTTCTTTTCCTTCATCACTCTTTCTTGCCAGACATCTGTCAGTTGAACTGCATTGCTTTCTTTTGTAACCAGCAAGGGTATTTGGGCAAACCCTCCAAAGGCTTTTTGCCTGAGCTTTCATAAAATGACCCCCAGCCCTATCCCCACCTTGTTTTTCAAAAAGATAAATCAGTGTTTTGCACATGGTCATGCCAAACCTCGGTGCTGTGACCTAGCTAACAAAAAGAAACCTGCTGCTTTCAGATGACTGACAGTGCTTATGTTTAAAGGGAAAGGTTTTTATGTTTAATGCTAAGTCCCTAGGAAAATTACAATACTTGTTGGCAGATGGACATCATTCATGCTTGGTGCACAAAATTACCCTTGGTACTAATCAGGCAGTCACTGGATGTGAACAGGGTATACATTTACCAAGTTTGATCAATTTTCCCACTATCCTATCTGTGCTAAGCATATGAGGTTTTTTTTCAAGGCCCATATAAGCTGTTTTATGGAGAATTAAACCACCTTAAAATATATGTATGCAAAGCAATATTAAAATCTTACTTTGTTTCTGTTTTTAACATGTTAAATAATACATATTATTTCTTTCCTTGTATTGCTCAAAGCTTCTCAGACATTGAACTACCTCCTAGTGGGAGGTCCAGATGTGGAGAACTGCAAAAGAAATGTCTCTTGCTGTTCAGAATGCTTTGCCCTCCCGAACAGGTTTTGCCTCAGGCATGTTCCCTTCAAAAATGCAACTTGGCCTGGTTGATCAGCCGCACTGCAGTAAACTGTTTTGTTTTTAAGTCATTACAGGTGTATTTCACAGTAGAGTGGTCAAGCTCCAGTCCAAACTGGAGACGCCCCATTTTCCTGCCTCCACCCTGGGCAAGTTACTGTACATATGACACCTGCTCAAAAGAGCCAGGCTGGTAGAGAAAAAGGAGCAGAGTGGCATGCTGAATCCATGTATCACAGCCAGCTCATTTTCCTAGCCACTTGCAGTTGCTGTATCAGCAGCAGAAAATGTATTGGAGAACAAAAATGCTGGCCCAAAATATAAGGGAGACCACCCATTAAGAAATATTCACTCCTGACCGGTTTTGAGGCAGAACCAAAGCAGGCTGCAGATTTGGTTGTGTCTATCTGCACCTCTCTGCTTTTGGTGTCCCCGGGGGCAGGGTGTGGTGAGGAGACACTGAGCTGGGGACAGTGCATGTACCCTTGGAGCTGGGAATAAGAAAGAGTGGTGCACAACATACAGGGACTCTGGTGTGGAAAGGTCTGGTCTTAATAAATAGGTAATAAAAATAATTAAGAAAAGATATGATGGTGGGCAATTAGAACGAGCCATGAAAATCAGTTCTTCTTGAAGCCAAAGTTCACTCTGCCTTTGGTTCAGATATAAGTAGGATCACTGAATCTTAAAAGCAAGCAGATAAGGCCCAAAATCACATCTGCCATTCATTCTGTTTTCACTGCCATGTTAGGATCAAACCCCTGCTTTGGACTCTGGCAAAAAGAAAGTGGTTACGTTCTGAGTATTTTCCAGTCTTACTGCCTAGCCAAGCCTTGCTTCTTAAACATCAAAGCTTTTTTTTTAACTTATATAGCTTTCTTGTTAAGTGGGCCAGAAACATTATATTCATTCTCTCTTCATCTTTTTCTCTCCTCTTTCTCTTTTTTTTTTTTTTTTTTAGGACAGTGAGTAAGAGAATAAATAGAATTCTGCTTGCTGTATTAATGCAATTCCACTAGCCAAATGTTGGTTCTACCCCCTTTCCCCCATCCTTTTTCACAGTCACCTGTTTTTTTTCACTCCTCCTGTGCACAGGAAAATTATTCTGAAAGAGCAAAAGAATATAGGTAAATCTATTTCCCCAGCTCAATCAGTCTCAGCTCCTCAGAGATTCATTTTTCTTTGCTCAGACGACCAGATCTTACTGTGCCACTGACTTGTGGAGGTGACACCAATACTGTAGCTCAGCAGTGCAGCAATGCCCTGGTGTGAACTGGAAAGAAATCTCTCAGCAAAAGGATGCTGTAGGCAGGGGAGCTTCAAAGTCTCACCAAAGCTTCTGAAAGAAAAAATGGTGTTGTTTGCTTTATGGAATTGCAACTCACTCCTGTTTTCTGTCCCTAGCTGTGCTTCCAAACCACTACACTAAAAATTGTAGTGACGTGGGAAGCATTTAACTTTGCCCAATGGCATAATTATTCTCCTGTTTCACAGAGATTTGTGCTTGCAAATTGCACTAAAACCCCTACACAGAAGAGCGAGGTTTCTTCTTTTTTTCAAGTGGGGTGGCATTTGCTTTGTTTACCTAACAAAGTTTAAGAAGGATCTCCCAGGGGATTGCTCGCCGTTCAGAGTTCCCTTCCCACCTGCTGCATGCTCCTTTTCCCCCATCCCCACCAGGGCTGTGAGCACTGCAGGACAGTTGCTGGCTGCTCAGCTCCTCCAGCTCCCACCGCACACAAACACCTCTGCACTCTGGTAATGGCAGTTGAGCTGAAAGGTATTTCCTGCTGTTGGCAATCACAAAAGCTCAGGTTTTGAAAGCCATTACACACAACCTACCTTTCTCTTGCAGCCCATCGCTGGACCTGCTGGAAGGCTGTTCGCTCCTTTTTCCCCCAGGGAGGTAGCTATTTCCCGGGGCTGAGCTGTGGGAGACCCAATATACATCTGTATATCTGTGTCTGTACATAGATACCAGATCAGGTATATTGCAACATGGAAAGATCAAAAGAGGGCCATGAAGTTTTCCCCAAGAAGGGTTGCTTTGCTGTCTCTGTGTATGAGAGGCTGGGACCTGGATGTGTGAGAAAACACACCAGTAACAGCACCAGCAGCAAGGAAGACACTGCAATGAGAGAATGAAGAGCAAAAACCCCAGTGTCTGGAAAGGGATTTTGGAGCAGGGGCAAGGAGGGTGTTAAAATGGATGTTTAATAACATTGTGACCAACAGACAGCAGTCCAGCTGCCAAGGTCCATACAAACAGTGTAAGGGCTCAAAGGCTGTCGGAGACTGGGGCAAGCAATTTCCAATAAAGGGGAGCTCAGCTATCCCTAATGCCTGGCTTCAGTTGCATGACACCCTTCAGCTGATCCCAGGCTGCAGGTGAAAACAAGGGCTTTGGGGAGATATCTCCCCTCCACGCTTCCAGTCCAGGGGTCCTGATACCTCCCCATGCCAGCTGCAGTGCCCAGAGCCCGTTCGCCTTGCTAACACTGCAGAAAACTACTCACCTCTGGCTTAGTGTCCTTCTGGAGTACTCAGCAAGCAGAAATCAAACAGCTTCCCTGACAAGACCAGCTTGGGGGGAGGAATGCCTTTTTAGAAACATGCAGAAGCCTTCTTATGAATGGGAAAAAAAGTGCTTTTATTTGTTTAGACAAGTGCCTTCTCACTTTTATTCTGGTTATCTTAACTGTTCCCTTGCTTTTTGAACAAAACAGTTTTGAGTCATGGGAAGTATATGCTCTTTGAATCTGATCTTTCTGGTAGCTGCCCAATGCCATGGATGACATGCAGTTAAGATCTGGTGCTTTAAGGGAAGGTGGGATGGTCTGGGGTTCCCCCTCTCCCATACTGGACATTTGGAAAACTAATAGCCGTAGGAGGGTGATGCTGTGGTTTGGGAAAAAGTCTTTTTTGGGTCAGTCACAAGAGGGATGTAGGCAGAGTAAGTCCCCTGCACGTGCTTCTCCCTGGGACAAGCAAGGGCAAAGAAATGCAGTCTGAAGGAGAGACCCTGAGAATATGGTTGCTGAGATAGTAACACACTAGGGTGCCAACATGTGCTGTCAGTGTAGATAGGACCTCTGCCAGCAATGAATCCTCTGCGGTCGTTCACCTTTCCTCCTTTACTGGGGGTCTCAGTGTCAGCTTGTGTCAGTGATGGATGCTGAACAATGGCTGCTGACTTCTGCTCTAACTGTCCTTGAACCCATCGTCTTTCCTACTGCAACAGCATGCATGGTGTTTGGACAGCCCTGCTATTACTTAATTAGCAGCCTGGGGCAATTCATAATTAGGTTGTAATTTTGCCCTGCTTCCTGTACTTGATTTCTAAAAGGCCCAAGTAACAGAGTGCAGGTGGCAGCAGGACAGGTGTCTCCCTGGCTTCACAATAATTAGCAAGTTGAATCAATGAAGCCTGGTTTTCTTTGTTAATCTGCCTAGTGGTTGAGCTATTCTGTGAATGCTGTGACGGCTAATATCGGCTGAACACATTGTCGAGTGGGGAATGTGTGGAGAAGAAGGACCCTATTAAAGTGTTTATTTTCATGAAACAGGTGTGAACTGACACTGTTTGAGACCTCAGCCCCTTGCTCAAAGCAGTCAACACTGGCAAAACGTGTTCGAGAAGGAAGAAGCATCAATGGATCTTTGCTATTGTGTTCATCAAATGGTAGACAGTAAAATGAAAGCTCTTCTCCTTTTCCTTCCCCTTCTGCATATGGGAAGCTAACAGAATTATTTTGCTTTTCATGCTCTTATTTGCAGGTTTACTCCCTGTTGTGAGCCTCTTGCTGTGCCTGGAGTCATTAGCAACCTGCCTGGGGCATTCTGGTGTGATTATCTGCATTTCTTTACTTGCAGAGGGGAAGTGCAACTGTCTCTCTGGGATGTTTTATCTACAGCTTTGTAACATTAACTACGTCTGATTCACTGAGAGTCCATCTCCAAGCCTGTACCAGACAGGAGGGGAAATGCTGGTGAGGAGGTGGGTTTGCTTTCCATTTGTGGCCAGGTCACGTCTGTGTGGAGCAAGTTCAGCAGCACATACTCCATGTACTTCTGCAAATGCCATGACTGCAGAGAGGGTGGGTGCTGAACAACACCCTCTCTCTTCTTGCTTTTCTGAGCAAAGTAATGGCAGGATCTCCTCTAATGAGTCACTGGAACAAAGACATTAGCACAAAATACTTGCAAAATACTGTTCTGCAATGACCAGTAGATAAGGTAATCCTTTTCTGTAGGTTTCCACATAGGAGGAGGTGTGAGTTGTCTGGCCTTTTGCTGGCTATCAGACTTTCTCAGGAAAACTGTGTGCAGTGGCAGAGACCTTGTGATGTAGGCTACGCTTTCTCCCTTTTGGGGGTTTTCCTGGGTTTTGAAATACACACAAACCAAAGGGCAGACTGGAATAAGCTGTGGGGTTCAAGAGGCTGCTGGGAAAACAGACAAAGAAGCTCCTTCAGAACAAAGTAAACAGGTTGATGTCACAGAGTAACTGTGACCTTGGGACAATGATCTGAAAACTGTTGCTCTGCAAACCCTCCTGCTCCTGGCACCTTTGACAAATCAGTTGGGTTTCCAACGCAGGGAGAGTTAGAAGAAAATTTTTACTGAAAGCCTCTCTGCTCCCTTTCCTGAGCCCCATACCTGCTGAGGGCTCTGTGCCATCTCCCTGGTTTTACAGAGCTTCTGTAGGTCCCACTGGTGTCTCCTGGCAAACCACAGAACTGTGGCAGGCGTCTGAGAGCAATGTGGGGGATGGATGGTCCAACTGCTCCTTCAGTGACACTGACCTCCTTTGCCTGTCAGTTACCCACATGGCAGTCTCCTCTGCTTGTCTCTCCGCTTCACTGGTGATTACTCCACAAGGAAAACACACCTCTAAACAAGCCACTTCCTCCATGCCATGGTAAACAGTCTTTGGCTGCCGAGCCAATTTTTTTTTTCCCAGCAGCTACCGAAGCAAAAAGAGAAACTCATTCAGTGACAACACCGGTCTATAAATAGCTGTGTTTGGGAAATTGAGGACCAGTTTTCTGGAAGTTATTTCTTCTCCATGGGAGGACCACGCCCTAGGCATGGCAGAGAGCTAAACACCCTCTCCTGGAGCTTCCCAGGAGGCCACCAAGCTCAGTCTGTTTGCAGCTGGGTTTCTTCAACATCTCCTTTGGGACATACTTTTCGAGGCAACATGCCAAGGAGAGCGATGGGAATGCTCCGTGGCTAGCAGCAGCCAGCCGCTCTTGTCCAGTGAGCAGTGCTCCCCAACACTGGAGCAGGAGAATGTTGAACAAATGGTTCTGTTTCTGCTTCCCCCAGTTCTGCCTGTCTTCAATCACATATGGGAGCTGGTGGTTTCTCTTGAGTGGGGACTGACTGCTGCTTGGTGCTATACAGCTTTATTCCCTGTCTAGAGGCTCTAGCTATCACCTCAGCATTCTTCAACAACATTGTAGAGCCAATGCATTTAGCTGCTGCCCCTGCTTGAGCCCTCTAAATTATTCCCTAACCTATAAAATCATGAGGAGAGACAGGAGAAAGCTGTTTCCCTCAAACTATTTAAACCATACTGAAGATGCCAGCCATTAATCTAAGGGGTCTGAGGAGAAAAAAACTGGAGGGGCTTGCAGGGACTTGGAAATAGATAAAAAGGGAACAGGCTGTGAAAGGCCAACACAATCAGTCAGTCAATGTCTTATTGACCAACTTGTATTCATCTCAGTGGACAAACCGACTCTGCCAACACTTATCCTTGGGCCACAGCCACAGTCAGCAGGGTGAAAAGCGAGAAGCAAAAATGCATGGCATCTGGTAGAGAAATCAAACACAACTATGGGAACTGAGCAGGGTATTCAGATAGCAGTATAGGAGCAGAGGGTGGAAGGAAAGCAACAGACACCAGAGGTATTAGCAGGGTGATGCTGCTGCAAAAAGGCAGAGTGCTGTGGGACAGATGATAAAGGGCATACCTCAGCCAAGGAAGGTCATTTTCACTTTAGCACTGGGTAGGTCTCAGCTGCAGAGACATGCACATGTGAGAAATGAGTGCTTGGAGAAAAAGCTAGCTGGAAGCAAAAAATGCTATACAAAAGCCTTAGAATCATACAGGTAACTGAGGAAAGGCTGAAAGAAATCCTCATTTACCAAGGAGAGGGAAGATGAGCACCATCTTCACTTGGTTTTCAGTTATATATGAGGACACAAATCCATTCTTCCCAGGGTCTATTAGAAGTCAGACAAGTAATCAGCCTCATTTGCTGCAAGAGTGATGCTGTTCCCTGACAGCTTTTGTGAGTGTTTAGACCAACTTCTGTGCAATGTGGTCTAGGGATGTTGCATTTCTGCTCAATGCTGACAGGTTTTTTTACTATAAGTCCTTTCCAGCTGTATATTCCTATGATTGTGTGGGCCCTAGCTGAACATGAGAAAGGAGGGCATCGTTATGAAGCATGGTCTCTCACCACAAGCATTTTGCTTGGACAAAAAAAAAAAAAAAAGGGCAAAAAGGGCTTGCCCAGCATGGGGGGGCATTTGGGGGGCTGTTGCCTGCTGGTGTTTTCCTTCCCTGTGCAGTGCTACCAGGCTGTGTCTTCAGCTCCAGCGAGGGATGGTCCCTGTCTATGCGTGCATGTGCATGACCGAGCAGCCCCCTGCATGCAGAGCTTTTCCCATGCAAGGGGAAGATGTCCTTAGCCCTCATAAACCCTGGCTCCCTGCCTTGAAAGTGTACACCTGCATTTGTCTTTTGAGGGGAAGTCTCAACATCTGCGCTCTGCAAATGACAGGGGACTGCTGAACTCCTTGCAGATAGGGCAATAAGAAAGAAGGAGATGTGTGTGAAATAGATGTAAGCTTGGCCTCCGGAGCCCAGCTTTGACCTACTGTGTTACTGTGCCAACAATGTTATCAGGGAAGACAGCAGAAAAGGCATTTTCCCAAGTCTTTAATCCCACAGGGGACCACGTCCCCCAAAACAGAAACTCACATTCAGTTGAACAAAGTCCTGCTTTCTAAGGCCAGATACCCAGGGAAGCCCTAACCAACACTACAGAAATCTGCTATTCACTTTGACAACAGGCTGAAAGTGATCCAAGTGTCACCCTGGGTGAGGACTTGCTTTTCCTGAAGGGATGGTGCAAACAAATAGTAGGCATCTTGCAGCACACAGTAGAGAACATCTGCAGCTTTGGGGAAGAAACCACATTCTGGAACAGAGGGCCAAGAAGAGTGAGAATTCCTCAAGCCCTTTTTATTTATCATTTCAGAGGCAGTCTTGTCCATGCTGCAGCTTAATCCTGGTTGCCAGCATGTTAGCATGCTTCAAGAGCAATTCCATCAAAGACAGCAGAACTGCTCTGGAGGTCAGACCAGTGTAGATAACATGTTGTCACCATGCATTGCATCCTCTTAAAACAAGCTGTTATGCTGTCTTTAATGCACCTCTATGCTAGATTATGTAGTGTCCTTGCTTGAGGCATTCCTTCTTTGAAGACAGTAGGTAAATCAGTTTCTGGCATGCATTTTGTAGGAGGTCTCAGAGGGAACAACAACCAAACCAGGGCAGGAAACCAGAGATGGAAGATGCAACCATCCCTGGGAAGCCGGGCAGACTTCCACTGCCTCTGGTGGGGAGCAGGTGGGTGAGCAGACAAGGGCACCGTGGAGGTGGGTGCTGGATTGCTTCTTACACCTGTGCTCCAGAAAACCTCTGCTTGTCCTGGTCTTAGTGCCTAGCACCCATCTGTGCCCACACATCCCATATCTATCTACACTTCTTTATATTTAGGCTGCCAGCTGCTGGTGAAAGCCCTCTTTTCGCTTGCGCGTTGCTGTCAATGCAACACTGGGAACAGCAGCACCAAAGCTGCCCTGGACCTGAGCAAAACAGGCTCTGCATAAAGTGAACACCAGCCAAACTAAAAATGACCTTAGGGCACAGAGTTAATGCATCAAAAAAGAATTGTATGTGTTCAGATTGGTGTGTTCCATATTCAAAAATTATATGTACAGGTTGAGAACCATTTACATTGTAACAAAATCCTGCTTTGCTTAACCCCTGACTGTAGTTAAACATTATATATGTTGATAATGTTTCCCACTGGGCTGAACTTTTTCCTGGTCCACATAAGGAAATTGGTGCTGCACTACCTAGCCTGAGGACCCAGACTTCAGGTCTTCAGCAGAAAAAGATACCCAGTTTTGCCTTGAGATAGAGGTCTTCAAGGTGTTTTGGCTTCCAGAGAGGAAAGGATACAATTAGTGTACAAATCAATCCTGACTTTACTTACTGTTGATACAGTCTAAGTGATCTAAATCGGTCCGGCTTCATTCTGGTTGTTAATCACTTCCATGCGCCTCTGCACTGCTCTTTGGAAATTTGTTTTTGTTAAATTGTTGTTCTAGCTGTGAAGGTCTTTCTAACATGCAACAAGAATGCAAAGCAGAAACTGAAAGGAGTTAATTCCTTACATTGTCGAAGTGGTTCTTAACACAATTTAGAAAATTGTTTCCTTTTGGAAAAACCTGGTCCAATACACAGCCAAAGGGTGCTGAATTGCAAGTGTTCCCAAGAACAACAGGATACTCAGAAAACTTAATGTACAAGCACATAAATATTCATCTTTGTGCCAGTGTGCACATATTAAATCAGTGGCTTTATGCAAAAGAAATGTACAAATGCACATACACTTTCAGGTTCCATCATGCTTTTTCTTTTGCAAAGAAATGTTGTGTTTTGTAGTATAGTAGCTAGGGAACTGCTTGGGGTTTACTGTCTGCACACAACACCATTTCAAGGGGCTGCTAACCATAGCCATTTCTGAGGGAAGATTAACTGACTAAAACTGGGGATATAAAGTGTATTCTATGTTTTTTTCCAGAGAGGTAATCACTACTTTCTTTATTTTTCCATTTGCTTCCTTTCTCTCAACCCCAATCAAAAATAATTCAGATGGAGGGTCTTACACATTACCTTGCTATGATTTCTGGGCAACAGAAGTTGCATAGCTATTCTGTGGTTTTGTGCTCCTTCCACACGTTTCTGGATTTTCGATTGCTGTCCTCTGATTTTTGGCCCACGGACGCCTGAGCTCGTGTTACCTTGGCACAGCAGCAGCCCTGTGGTGAGGGTAATGGGGCCTTTGCTGTAAGCTGTTAAACTGCCCCCTATTCTCCCCAGATTGGATTGAACCTGGCACCTGTAAATGGTAACACGGAACTGCCAAACACTGCAACTGCAGCCTGGCTGCTGTCGTAATCCTTCCTCCAACTGAAAGCTTGGTAATAACTTGACATACACAGCTTGGACATCATCCTGACCATGTTTTTGTCTCATACAAAATTTGTTGGTTTATGATGAATATTATTCTGATGAATAACGTGGACATAGATCACAGAGCACAAAAACATCCTCACTGAGGTCAGCTAGGGATGAAAAAACAGCCCCTGTCCACTTCTTGAACTCCGTGGCTCTTCCTGCTCTCAGGGATGACCATTTCTCTCCTGTGTGAGTTGGTGGACCTGGAAGCCACCCATCCAGGCAGGGCATCCCTGCACAGCCCAGCTGCATTTCCATCTAAGATCCATAGAGGTTTTCTCTAGCTGCTGTCTGGAGAGCCACTGTAGATGTGGTGGAAAGCTGAACAGGTAACCTTTGCTGGTGAATGGAGCTGCAGAAAATTCAGCACTTTTTCAGGCTGCCTGAATGCATCTGGTGCAAGTGGAGCCAGGAGAGCCCTTTGCACATGCTTTGGCCTTCCCTTCCCAAAAGCAGGGCAAGATGACCTCTTATCTCAGTCCAGGTGGATGGGTGATCATGGTTTCGACATGACACGTGGGCTGAGGTGAGCAGGTAATCCAGGCAAACCTTGGGGTGCAGGAAGCATTTTCAATCTTTTGATGTCACACAAATCCCCGTTAAAGTCCTGTGGGTCATGTGACCAGCCTACATGATGTGACAGCAGCAAACTTCAGATGCCAGTCCATATTCAGAGCAGGACGTTACAGTCTGCAGATTTCTGAGCAGGGGTGAGAAAAGGTCGCTGTGAAGCTGTAAAGCCCTCTCCATCCACTTGTCATAGACAGCCTCCACTTCTCACGTCAAGGTAGAACAGCCAGTCCCAAGCACTGAGAAACTGGCACAAGAGGGCCAGAGAGGGCTGATGGCAGCCATCACAGAAAGATAAAATTCTGGTTAAAAATAGCAGCTTTGGTTGGGCTTCCAGTTAAAGAACTGGAAGTCACACCTGACAGCAGCAGAGCCTCTCTGGAGTTAAATATGGAACATAGGAACAGATTTTATGCCACCATAGAAAATATAAACCATAATAGGGTTTGCTAGTAACATCTCTGATGAGGGTGATAGGGCCAGCTGGAGTCCTCTGACCATTGCCATTGTGCCATGGTGCTTGTACCAGCTGTCACATTTGGCCAAACCATGACCTGATGCAAGCTGGTGTTGCTCCATCACCTCAGTGGAGATAAATGGCCTCAATCAGCAGATGGTCAGGGTCAGAGGCAAAGAGCTTGTGCTTTCCCTGTAAATCAAAGGTTTGCCCTCTGGTGTTGGACCAACTCCCAGAAAATAGATCAGAAAGACAAACCTGCATACAACTTCCTTAAGGCCCCTTTCATATTTCAGCCCTTGCACCACTACCTCTCCGGTCGGTACACTGCATGCACCAGTGCATGAAGTGAATGTAGTATGGACTTTACATGGTGTGTTCCAATGCAAAGGTATCTTTGGAAGGGGCAGGTCACAGGATCATAGGTCAATTCAGATTGGGAAATCCTCATAACACAGCTATAGTGTTCCTCCATTCCTAACTGTCTGAGCATAAACAAATTTCAGTGTGGTCCTGGCAGGCTCTTGTTCCCAGAAGGGCTGTAACCCAGCATCACACAAACACTTTTTGTGTAGTCTGGGCTAAAACAGAGCTGGATTGCACACAGCCCTTGTTCACCACAGGGGATTCCCTGCTCTGCTGGATGCACTCATGATCCAGAGACCTGCTGACAACAGCTCTTGTTCATGCTGTCTGAGTGGAGCTGGGTCTTCCACAGCGCTGTCCAGCCTCAGATGTCACTGGATGAGTTTCGTGCCATGCTTCAATAGTGACACAGCAAAGAGGTGGCAAGAACCAGGTCCATGCCAGGCCTGTACTCCCTGAGCAGCAGTCACTGGACATCAGGATGGTGAGGTTAATCGTTGCCGCTTGCTTGCTCTTTCCATGCTGGAAATTTTAGGAGCAGATGGATGATCCGGGTTGGCTTCCAGACCAGTCCACGCTCTGACCCTCAGGCTCTTGCAAGTGCTACTGGAAATGTGGGAATTACAATGTGTATCTCAAAACCATCCAAAACAAAAGCAGGAACCTCTCCAAGGCAGCTCACATGAGCCTGCAGAGCCCCACACGCCGAGTAGCCCAGCTCTTTGCACTTGCTTGCTGTACATATTTTGCCAGGAGGATGCTGCAGAGAGCTGGCTGGTTTGGGTGCCTCTGCAATACGGGGACTGCTGGGTCTGTTCTCCCCAGGAAAACTGGCTTGCTGCCTCCTTGGGTCACCTGCAATCTCCCTGTTGCAGCTACCTGTGGCTGTAGCCACTTCCAGCAATGGTTTTCCCAGCCCAGTGGAGAGGACCTCAGTGTGAAGCCCTGATTTGCTCTGGGCTGGATGAGAAGCACTGATGTGGAGCTGACAAGGCCATTCCCAGTCCTCTGAGCTGTTCATTCCCCTCCAACTGTGTAATCACCCACCTACGAACCTCCTCCTTGCAGTACAGCCCTGTGGGAGTAATAGGCGTATGCTCTTGAAACATTTGCTTTTGCCTTCCTCTATTGCTATTTTTCAGCAATCAACATGATTCAGATATGCTTGGAAAAAAAAAAGACTTTTTTCCCCCAGCACATTTGATTTTATTTCTAAATTTTTTAATGTCAGCTTAAATTCAATAGGATCACTAAGTTAATAACATGCTAATGCAGCTCTCATAAACTCTGTTGTCTTTTGTAAACTTCAAAACCTGAAAACTTGCAGTATTATGGGAAAAAGAAAATTAACTGCAACCATAGTGTCTGTGGGCCGGAGATCCTCTGCTTGTTTATACTGTTCAAGCTCTCCGGGTAATAAGATGAATTGAATGTATTGGTTGCATTCCTGATACTTCCACAAACAGTCACCGCATTTGGCAGGTCACTGCTGTTATCATTCATCCCAAGGTGGTGGGGGAGAGAGCAGGCAGGACGCCTCCCCATTGAGCTCACTGTGTGGAAAGTTTTCAGAGAAACAGGAAAAGTAGTAAGCAATTAAAAGAAGCAACCAAGTGAGCAAAGTCATTAGGGAGCAAACAAATCAAAGAAGCAAATCACTGATCAGGAAAACTGCAGCAAGCACATGCTGGTGTTCACAGCGTTCCAGGCCAGGGTCCATCTGTTGCAAATGTTGGCTTTCAGCCCCCCTCAAAAGCAACATTATTGGCAGATATAGCAAAGTTACTGAGAGTGAAAGTCTCAAGACAATGAAAACCTTGTTTACTGGTACATTTAAATAAAAGACAGCTTATGGTAACAGCAGCTGGCTTAGCAGAGCAATTTATGGATTCAATGTTGAGAAAGTTGTCAGATGTTTTGCTGAACTGAGACCAGTACTAACCTCTCTCCATGCACAGAGGTGGCTGTTCCTCCAAATGAGGTCTCAGCCACAGCAGCGTAGACAGTTTGGAGATTACTGTTTTGTCCCTTCCTGTGGTGTATTAATTCTATGGCTGAAGTGGGGACTTCCCTCTGCAGGGCCAGCAGCTGCAATGAGCAGTAATACACAGATGTAACAGATGTAGCATGTAGCTGCCATAGGCATGAAAGAGCACTCAGAATAAAACATGACTATCTATAAGGACCACAAATAGTCCCAGACCCTTCTCTGCTTTGCTCAGCTCAACATAATTTGGCATAAAGAATTTAAAAAGCCATGTCAGGTAACCTGCTTAGATAGGCAAGTTAAGGAAAGGCAGGATCTGGAGTTCCCCTGCATTTGCGTATGGCAGATGAAAGCAGAAGTGAGTCCTGCTGAATTCCCACTGAATAAATGGTTCAGCTGGGGGGGAAAGATTAACCTTTTCTTGTTGTTCAGCACTGATGATGGAAATTGATCTCTATTGTTTACAGGGAGAGGGTTTATTTAGCTGTTGTTAACACTGTTCAGAAATTGATACCCTTTACATACAAAATGCCCTACCACCCCAGGCAAAAGACAGGCTGTGTGGAAGCCCATAGACTATTTTTCACAGAGGTGGGATCCACCTGAAGTCAACAGCATGTCGAACCAAATGAAAAGTCATTGCTCTTGACAGACCCCTGCATCGCAGGAG
Organism: Anhinga rufa; assembly: GCA_013400875.1. Taxonomy (NCBI): domain Eukaryota; kingdom Metazoa; phylum Chordata; class Aves; order Suliformes; family Anhingidae; genus Anhinga; species Anhinga rufa. Next base: position 30,252 of record VZTV01085832.1, on the reverse strand, counting down.
CACCCCCCTGGCAGCTTGCTGCGGATGGGAAAAGGGTTTGCTCAGTGAGAAAGGCTACAGAGAAGGCAGAGGAGGGCTGCTGCTTTGCTGCAAGTAGGCATGGGCACCAAGGGTGTGTGCCATGGAGGGGAAGGGGCCATTTGGGGGACCAAATGTGTCTATGGGCTGCACTGCTTGGGCACGTGTGTATAGATGCTTGCCAGGCACCTCCTCAAGGGACCATCCATGGGAGGGGGTTTCCAGCTGTATTTGTGCTCTTGGCTCCCTGCAGGACTTTGCTTACAGTCAAGAATGAGCAATGAGGATCCATTCCACATTGCTGCCTGAGAGAGGGAAAAGCTCACTGGAAAGCAGCCATGCCAGACAAATGCCTGAGCTGAACACGCACTGGAGAGATGGAGAAACCCACACTCACCCTCCACCCCAAAGGCAGCTATTTATGGTTGTGCTGCGACTTACCTTTCCTGGCAGCCCCGCAGGCTCTGGCTGTGGGCTGCAAAGAGCCTCTGGGGTCAGACTGGCATAGTTTTGCCTGTGTTATTCTTGCTCACCAGGTACTGCTGTCCTGTACTGGTAGCCACCAAACACTTCTCAGGGATAGCAGTGTTGGACTCCACAGCCTTATTATCATTGTTTCACGCAGCAGAGCCTGGACCTCTATCCTCAGAAGGAGTATAAAACTTTGCAGGTTAGTCCATGCTCTGTGGCAGGGAGGGGATCCCATCTCGCTGAGGCCAGGGAGACATGTGTGCCCTGAGAGACTGTATCCCCCCCTTCCACCTCAATCATCTGCAAAACCGTCCTCACCATCACCTTGGACCCAGGAGCATTGCTGAAGGTCAGGGTGGCTGTGCCAGGGAGCTGCTGTCTGCTGATGGAGGCACAAGGGGACCTTGGGGAGCCAGCATTGCTCCTGCCACCCCTTCCACCTTCCTCCTCCTCCCCAGGATAGCAATGCCAGCTGGCACAGCCTTCCACCCTCCCCAGACCCCTCTCCCCACTGCCTGTCACTGGGGAGGAGACGCACGTGGAAGAGCAGTGACAGGGAAGGGAGCCACGGAGCTCCAAAAAGCACAGAAATACGTACATGAAATCGCCCAAGTGGATCCTGAAATCCTGAAGATTTATTTCCTAGTTTCTCCCAACCCTTTTTGTCCTTTCAACCTCCCTCCCTCACAAGGGTAAATGAGGTGCTTTATGTTTGTGTTTGCCTCCCAGCCCAGTTTTCAAACACAACATAATGAAAAAAACACCCACTTGCACCGATCCTGGGACACCTGTTTGTGAAAGGAGGGGTGTGTGTGGGAGACAAGAAAAGCAAATAAATACAAAAGGAGAAAGAGGAGGAGGTGGCGAATGTGTCATAAACTGTTTCCTCTCAGTCCCCTCAGAGCCCCTTTCTTTTTTCTTTTTCTGTCTCTTATAATTTGAAAAATCTCATTGCAATAATGGATTGGGGCTTAGTCAAGAAAAGGGGCATTGGAAAAAACAATGAGCAGTTTTAGAAAGAGCAGGTGTTCCCTGTTATCACAATAATTCATATTTCTTAGGCTAATAAATTCTCAACTTTTTAACTTTAAAATCTATTTCGTACTGCATGCCTCATAAACAGAAATTGAAAATTTGGCACATAACAATACTGAGAAAAACTATATAAGTATGAAAATCAGAAATATTACCGGCAGAAACATTTGCTTGCCAATCCAGTGTATAACTCAGGATGGACTTCTAAATATTTAGCACTCTCTAGAGTGGTTCTGATAAAACTTGTGTGCCTTAAAGAATGATGGACATCTGCTACCCCAAAAGTTTTCTGGTGAAATCAGAAACCTGGTGCAAGCTAACCCCTGACCGAATAACTATGGAAAAAGGCACTGTTGCTAAGCTTGTAAGCCTCTCCCTCTTTTTGTCAGCATTTACATTTCCTTTGAGTCACACCCACAACTCACCGTGAAGCACAGCAATAAAAATTAATAACCAGGAAGAAAAATTAACCGATGCAGCACAGCCGCCAGCATTGGCATGGCAAATGGTCTGCTCTCCTAAGGGTAAGCTAGCAGGGTGCTTTAAAATCCTTGTAGATATACCAGAGCTGTTTGACCCCACCACAGGAAATCCCTGCTCATTTGCTTGTGCCTGCTAAGCACTGCACACCACGGTGGTGTGGGGACGGGATGGGCAGCAGGCAGCACACACTGGCAGAGCAGAAACCTCATGGAGATGTGGCATTGCCCCTTTGCACGTGTGAAACTGCTACTTTGCTGTTTGGCACTGGCAAAGGCTGCATGATAACCTTCCTGTGGAGGTTTAACCTCTTGGGATCTCCACACACTGGAACCAAGCTAATTTCCTCAAGCTGCCTGGGGTGGTGTTCACATACCCCTTCAGAATGATTTAAGCAAGCCTTCTCATGTGTTTCAAAGTCAAATAGTTTCATTTCATACATTTGTCATTTTATATAAATAGAATTGATTACCAAATATTAATGCTTATTTTTTTCCTTCCGCTCTTGGGATGCATTTCAGCAAAGGCATGGACAACTTGATGCCCCCCAAACAGTGCTAGAAACAACTTTTCAGCAGAAATCTGGCAGATGAGGCCCATACCTCACTTTGGAAAGCTGATGCACACAGGATAGGCACCCTAGGAAGCTGGTGCCTGGAAATGGTGAATGTCACTGATGTGCCCAGCACATATTGCAAATCTAGGGTGCTGGGGCCCAAGGTTGTGCTCCTTGGTGTGGAGTATGAAGTCCCCAGGTTTCTGGCAGCATCAGGGTGGACCAGGTGCAGCAGACCATGTTGCAGAGCCATGCATACACCTCTGTGTAAATAACCCCATGCTGACACCATCAAGCCAGGCTGATGGTTTCACTGTGCTCCCCTGGGGGCACCTCCATTCTTCTCCTGGACCAGTCACACTCTGCATGTCAGGAGGTTTTGCCGTAGGTGGGGAAGCTCATCCTTCCTTTCTGCCCCTAAAAGGTTTCATCCTCTCAAGGACACTGTCCTGAGACATTTCTGCCCTGGTGCCCGATCAAGCTTTCCCTCAGGAGATCTGCCCATGCATCTCAGGCATACTACCCTGAGCAAGGCAGCCAACAGCAGAGCTGCTCCAGCAGGCATGTGCTCACTCACTCACCTGCTCTGGTTTGCATTTCTTTTCCACAATTCTGAACACACATTGATTAAAATCCTTCCTGAAAACACCATTTTCCAGTGGAAGATGCTTGTGCCCATTTTGATATCTTTTCTGATAAAACTGCTGATAAATATGGGCAGGGAGAGGCTCAATTTTTCATACATGTGAATTGATTATATTTTGGCCCACTCCTAGAAATGCTACAGGTGGTAGAGGGGGAAGAGGGGCAACTGAGCCCCATGCCCACCTTTGCCAGCACCAGTGAACATGTAAAGAAAAATGTAGCAGGTCTCAAGCTCAACATAGCTTACGCTGTGAAATTGCTACGCTGTGAAAGTGCTGCACTCTGTCATGGCGTGTCAGCAAGCCTTGCTATTTCAGATCATCTGGGCAGTCATTGTTATTTTAGCTGCTTCTTTAAGATAAGTTTTAAACATCATCACATCTATTGCATTCATACAGGAAGCAGCTCTGCAAAATCCTGAGGCTTCATAGAAGCAGCTAAAAGCTGGTGTTTCTGTGAAATGCCAAGGAAGATTAATGGGGCATGCCCCAAGTTGTTTATTAAAGGGTCTGATGGTTCTCCTAAACTTTAGCTATCCTTTTGACATCTCCTATGTTTGTGGTATTTGTGTATTTTAAAAAATTCATTGAGCAATGGGAAAAAAAATGGTTTGCAAATAATTGTTTTCTGAACATGCTCCATAAGGATTCTTTAAATAGTCATATTTGTGGTGAGCTGTCAGCGAGCACCCCCTCCCTAAATCTAAAACTCAGCTTACTACTGACATCAGAGAAAGAGGAGGGTTGTGCAACAACGCTATAGTTCATAGATTTTTAAGAACAACAAATATTATTTCCTTCCTCTGCTTCTCTCTCCTATTTTTCTCAACTTGCAGGAATCTGCTAGGTGAAAACAACCAAAATCTGAACTACTGCTGGCAGAGGAACTTCTCCCAGTCTCCCTCACTGCTGCTGCAGGCACCAAAGAGGTGGAAAATACCCTCAGTGACTAATCAAAGGACTGACAGAAGAAGCAATCACAAATGGGAAGATCAGAAGCCAGGCTGGGATGAGTCCCTCCAGCTCAATAAATCTCCACCAAAACAAGAGAGTGGCCTGCTTAGTTTTCTTTTCTTTTCTCTTCTTTTCTCTTCTTTTCTCTTCTTTTCTTTTCTTTTCTTTTCTTTTCTTTTCTTTTCTTTTCTTTTCTTTTCTTTTCTTTTCTTTTCTTTTCTTTTCTTTTCTTTTCTTTTCCTTTTCTTTTCTTTTCTTTTCTTTTCTTTTCTTTTCTTTTCTTTTCTTTTCTTTTCTTTTCTTTTTTCTCTTCTCTTCTCTTTCTCTTCTCTTCTCTTTCTCTTTTCTCTTCTCTTTTCTCTTCCTTTTCTTTTCTTTCCCTCTTTCCTTGTCTCTTTCTTTCTTTTTTTTCTTTCTCCCCCCCCCCAAGCATTCTGAATCAAAGATGGGCTTGGATTCACTGAAGAAGTTTGTCTTTCTCTTTTATTTCAAGGTCCTGGTTTTGAAGCAACAATAACACAAAGTGCTCCCACAACAAGATTGCATGGGCTAGGACTTATTTTTCTAAATGGTAACTGCTGAGACTTACTATGTTTTTGGCACTGCTTTATGCTATGCTTAAGTCAACACTGAAGTTCCTGTTGGCCAAGGTCCCTGCCTCTGAGCATGGTTTTAGTTCATTAATATCACAACGCTGAGCAAGGACCCCAGCAGTAGGATTCTATTATATGTTCAAAAGACACTTCAGGGGTTAAAAAAAGTTTCCAAAAAGTTTTTGAAGGAAGACAAGTGGAGGCAACCTGGTAAACCCTTGGTGCCCTGGTGCTAGCAAGGAAGCAGTTGCGTGAAAGGAGTCACAGGGGTGCAGGGAGCGGTGTACCTCCTTTTCTAGGATTTTCTGTATCAGAGCAAGCCCTACCCACCCATTCAAAACTCCTGGCCTTCTTTCTCTTGGGAAAGAAGGGCAACACCTGGGAGCTGGCTAATGGGAGCCAGGACATAACCTCCACCTGGATTACCAGAGCCTGGTCTATTTTACCAGTCTCCTGTAATATACGGAGACTGAATGAGCCACGAGCCCTGACTCTTCTTGATCTGATCACCAGCTGAGCCTATGTTTGAAGGCTGGACTTCACAGTAATAAGGGGGCAGGGCAGGGGTTTTCTTACCGACGCAGAAATATCCATGTAGGTGATGAAATGCCAGTGCTCACCTGATGCCATTCCAGCATAGTGGTTATTGCACAACTCTGATGTGATGCTATCTGCCTGCCAAGGTGCCAGTTTTTCAGGATTACTTAGAAAGAGACACCTTCGCTGTGGTACATCTTTGCTATAGAAAACTGCTTCAAAACATCTGCCAATAGGAAAGATGACTTGGGATGAAGGGCCCACAAGGTAAGCACATGCTACCGCTGCTTCTGGTTTTGCTGGAAAATCACTTAAGCCTACTTTAGGGCAGGGACAAAAGACCGACGTTTGTTCAGCAAGTGTGACAGGAAAGATGGTCAAAGAAGCACAGCCAGAAAAACTCCCTTGCTTGGACAAGAGTGTCAGTTAATCACTTTTCCTCATTCCATTACAAAATTATCCATTTTTCTTACAATGTGACTTTTTTTTTTTTCTCTCTCCCTCCCTCTGACATATGATCTTCCTGCTTCAGCAGAGCTACTGTGATTTCAGCTGTGGCCTCTGAGATGATTTGAATCATGAGGCCTTTAGCTGGTAGCCTGCTATCAGCATTCTGCATCCTTCATCCTTTCGCAGACCACAAGGGCCACACCAGCTCAAAGCACAAGCTAGATCAGATCTGTGGCTGCTCCAGCTTGCAGTGGTGAAGGCATGCCACCCAAAAGCCATTGCACTGCTGGAGCACACAGCTGTATCTGGCCCCAGGACAAACAGCAGGATGGTCAGGGAGAAGTGGCAGACAACCCACAGTGATATCTCTGGAGTCATTGGCAACACTGCAACACCAGCAAATTCCTGCCTTGCTACTTAAAACCACTTCCAGACACTTTCCTCCTGCACCACACTTCTTTTAAGCCAAAAAAGGGAAAGTCTAACAACCCCCCCACCTCCCAAATCTTACAAAAAATCCACCATGTGAACTTTAATGTTTCCCAATAGATATTAAGAAATATTTGTCTGCTGAAAGGACTAAAGAAAAGCATGGTGAGGCCTTCAGGATTGATTTAGGGATTTAATTAAGTGATTTTACTGACATCCCCCCATAGGCCTTCAGACCTGGGTGTGCCATGCTTTTTTTGTAAGAACTGACTGCAAGCCACAAGCCTGGGGTGATGTGCTTGTGCAAGCGAGAGGTTTCTGTGCAGGCACAGCACCAAAGATGGGTCTTATGGTTTCCCTGAGGCAGGGAGCCCTCAAGTGAGCAGACCTGAAGCAAATGGGTGGGTGAGACTCCCAGGAGATTCGGGGCTGAAGGACAGGTACTGAGGCATCATGTTTTCATGGGGAAGCTTGCTCATGTTACTGCTTCTCAAATGCTTGTGTATTGGTAAGGATGGGAAAGGATGCATGAGTGTTGTTCTCCCAGCAGCAATGCTGGTAGGGCATGCTGTGGCTTCAGTCCTTGCTGTGGAGGAGCTGCAAGGTTGGGCACGGGATGCTGCTGAGAGCCAGCATGCACACACCTCCGCCGCAGTCAGCTGCCCCCCTGCAAACAGCCAAACGTTGCCTGCACCCTGTTGCTTTCTCCCTTACCATCCTGCTTCTCCACTTCCACATCACTGCAGTGACATGAGCTTCCCACATGTAGAAAGGAGGTGGGTTGGGCAAACCTGTTCATGCACAGGGCCCAAAACCCAGACACGGTAAACATAGAATCGTAGAATCATAGAGTGCCCTGAGTTGGGAGGGACCCACAAGGATCATCAAGTCCAACTCCTGTCCCTGCACAGGACAGCCCCAAATTCACCCCATATCTCTGAGGGCGTTGTCCAACTGCTTCTTGAACAGCGTCGGGCTTGGTGCTGTGACTGCCTCCCTGGGGAGCCTGTTCCAGTGCTCCACCACCCTCTGGGGGAAGACCTTTTCCTAATACCCAACCTAAACCTCCTCTGGCACATCTTCCTGCCATTCGCTCGGGTACTATATGGTTGCTGACATCCAGGGTCAGGGAGGAAAGCACTGATGCATCATACAGCCGAGCGCTGTATGCCTGCGAAGTGCAGCACAGATGTATCCTGCTGCTTAGCCTCCTGCAGTCCAATAACCAAAGGAAATAATCTAAGCAATAGTCCTCCACCAGAGTTGAAATGAAGGCAGCCTGGGACCTTAGCATTACCATTGGCTGTTGCAGATTGGTGATGCTGTATGAGCTGTGCCACCAGTAACAGTCTTGATTTCTTGGTGCTACAAGAGACTCTGCTGATTTCCAGTCTCCCCCATCCATCCAATATACCAGGGCCAAGCTGGAAATGTGCATAACATTGTGGCTATCTCAGGAGATCTTAGAGGATTAATTTTTGCTGCTGTTCCTGGAGAGATCTTCAAGCTGTCAGTCTTTCTTTGGTAACTCAGTGCTTGGAGCAAAAATAGAGTACTTCTTGGGCTATAGATACACTAAGGACTGAAAATGGGCGGCAATACCCTTTTTGCTTCTGCCAAGGCTGCATTGTCCCGCCCCTGTGGTATTGAGCCATGGCGTTGAGCCGTGGGAGGTGTTAAGCCAGTACAGAGGTTGTGCCACTGATAATCTGTTCTTGTGAGGGAGGTGTCCAGAGGCACATGCAAAATGCTGATGCTGAAAAATAATTAAGTGAGAAGGAGGAGGAAGGGACTTGTCAAAGTGCAGCAACTCCCATTTCCATTAAGTCAACTAGTCTGAGTCACATTAGTCCTTTTTCCAGGTGGAGCTTTCCTGCAGTGTGCCAAGAAGTAGTTGCACGTCTGCTGTGTTGCATCAGTTCAAGCAATGGGGACACAGGTGTCCATAAATGGTGCTACCAAAGTAATGGAAAAAAAGGCATTGGTGTTGTAATGAGTTGTAGGCAAACTCATTATCCATGGTAGGAAGTTAAGTGATGGTGTCCAGAGCTTTGTACATCTTTTCAGACTGTTTTAGAATGCTTTGCATCCTTAAAGTGATACTGAATTTCCTGTTTTCAGCACTCTGGTGTGTGCTGAGTGTCACAGGTTCCTGTATGTGGCCTTGGCATAATCTGTTTCTGCACTAAAGAAAATTTTTTATCTCACAGCCAAGCTGTGAGGAAGCTGGGGTGGAGGTGGGGACAAGCCTCTCCTTTCCACCTCTGTGGATGTGGTCACCTGAGCCAATTGCTGCCACACATCTTCCTCCTCTGCCACAGACACTGGGGCATGGAGCACTGCACCCCTTCCCTGAGTGCCACCAGCTTCGGGGTGCTCCTCTTCCAACACTCTGTAGGCAGGTGCTTAAGCAGGTAAGCTGAACTGGGTTCTTTGGCTATAAACACCCAGATCCAGGGATCTATTTTCCCTGCTATTTTATTTCTACTATTTATTTCCACTGCCTTACCATTTAGAAGGAAGGTTTTTGGTTCGGGGAGAGGGAGAGGGAGAGGGAGAGAAAAGAAAGAAGAGAAAGAAAGAAGAGAAAGAAAGAAGAGAAAGAAAGAAAGAAAGAAAGAAAGAAAGAAAGAGCACTTCACACTTCAAAAGTCCTCAGACTGCTTCTGTGTGGTGAAAAAGGAAACGGTAGGAAAAACTCATATTTATTTACTCAATAGTCCCTTTTCTTGAGTTCCAACGAGCTCTGTGTACAAACAGGTACCCAGTGTGAGACTGGGAAGAACTGATGAGCTTCTGAATTGCTGAGATTTATCATCATTGCTGCTGGCAGGTATCATGAGCTGTGAATAACTCCTGGATGCTGTGAGCCCAATTCTCATTTGTATTAAGGATACCTGAAGCTGTTTTGTTGGCACATACATTTTTTCTGTGGATATTCATCACATACATGCCCATTTTGCCATCTCCTTATGCTGTCAAAGTTGTGGAAATAGGCACATACATCAGACTTATAGTCTCCAAGATTAATTCACAGCTGTGGTGGTTTGACCCTGGTTGGACGCCAGGTGCCCACCAAAGCCGCTCTATCACTCCCCTCCTCAGGAGGACAGGGGGAGAGAAAATATAATGAAAGGCTCGTGGGTCGAGATGAGGACAGGGAGATCACTCAGCAATTACTGTCACTGGCAGAACAGAGCTGACTTGGGGAAATTAGCTTAATTAATTAACAATCAAATCAGAGTAAGGTATTGATAGAATAAAAACTAAATCTTAAAACACCTTCCCCCCACCAGCAGCACAGTGGGATGGGGAATGGGGGCTGTGGTCAGTTCATCACATGCTGTCTCTGCCGCTCCTTCCTCCTCAGGGGCAGGACTCCTCACACTCTTCCCCTGCTCCAGCGTGGGGTCCCTCCCACGGG
>VZTV01085832.1:0-20286 GCA_013400875.1 Anhinga rufa | reverse complement strand
GGGCCGCAGGGGGATATCTGCTCCGCCGTGGGCCTCCATGGGCTGCAGGGGGATATCTGCTCCGCCGTGGGCCTCCATGGGCTGCAGGGGGATATCTGCTCCACCGTGGGCCTCCACGGGCTGCAGGGGCACAGCCTGCCTCACCATGGGCTTCACCACAGGCTGCAGGGGAATCTCTGCTCCAGCACCTGGAGCACCTCCTCCCCCTCCTTCCTCACTGACCTTGGTGTCTGCAGGGCTGTTCCTCTCACATATTCTCACTCCTCTCTCTGACTGCAACTGCAGCCAGAAGAAGAGTTATGCAAAAATGTTGTCTGAGCAAAAGGTGGTTTTGGAACAAGACTCCCGTTAGCCCAAAAGAGGGGGTAAGTTTTCCCAGGAAATGCTCAGAGGATGGTGTTGCTCTGGTATGGCAATAATTTCACTTTGTGCTGGTTTGATGTCATAACAGGTAAGGTAAAATTCTGCCTTGTTCAGGCTGATGGTCTCTTATAATTTCAATCAATAATTTGTTCTAAATGAACGCTAAAATAAATATTAACTATTTTAGTCTCACTTCCTTTGTGTGTTTTTTCTTTTCCTTTCCTCAGAAGATGTTTCTTCAGCTTTATGGAGTTTGGATTCATGACCCTTTTTCAGATGCATAGGGATTTTTTCACTTTACATTTTGCTCTCAGTTAAAAGGCAGTCCCTCCTGAGACGACAGAGGGTCATGGGCAAAGACCAAACAAGTTCATGCAGTATTTATCACACCTGCATTGCTTCTGGCATGCTCTAATGGTTTTGCAGTTAGCTGTAACTGGACACTTCAGTCCCTCTGTATCCAGACTGTAATCCCTGCCTGCTGGGAGAGAGAAATGCCCAGAGAAATAGTACGCCACCTGAGCTGCTAGGACCATTTAATTTCCAAGGCCAGTGTTAGGTAAATAATAAATGCAGGTGCCCATTTCTGCAGAGGGTGAGGATCCTTCTTGTGGCCATGAAAGAATCTTCATGGAAGCATCACCTTGCTTTTCCATGCTTCTGGCAGCCTCTGCACAGGTATGTGGTGCGAGCATCAGAAAACAGTCTTGCAGAAGGCAGATGCTGGCAGCTGGCAAAGTGTGGGGAGGATAAAGGCTATCCCAGCTCATTGTAAAAAGAGGAGAGGAAAGGCACCCATAGCTAACACCGCCTTGCGTAAAAAAAGGCTGCAGAGCACAGTTGTTAAAGGTCACACATCAGGTGTTGGTCTTTCATCATGACCAGAGGAGCCTGCAAGCCCCAAAGAAGGGAAATGCAGGTGTTGAACAGGGTGTTTATAAGGATATAATGGCAGGGTTGGTTAATTGCTTCAGTTATGACAGCAAAGCCCACAGCCACATGAGGAGGGATCCTGAAGCACTCACCGAGAGCTTCATGTCAATCACCGGTCCCCACACAGGACTGTGCTTGCTGCCGCTCGTATATGGGTAGCTCTGCCCTGCTGCTCACACCCATCCCCATGGAGAGGAGGATGTGGTCAGTGCTGTGCCATGCAGCAAAGTTAATCTCATGCAGCAAGGTTAGTCTTTCAAAGCTGGTACCATGCCGTGGGCAGAAGCTCCTGGAAGAAACAGAGCTGGGATAATGTAACCTGCAAAGCCAAAGCCCATGGCTTCATCCCTGGGAGTCTCACCTCCTTTGCACGTGCTGTTAAAACTGGTAAAGCAGCTCCACCATCAACCTGTTTCTCTGGGGAACTGCTCTCCAATGGTGGACATAACCCTGAAGCTCACTCTGTGCCTGTCTTAGCTTCTCCTCTTCTGCTTCGGCACACGCTTGACTCCTCACCCACCATGAAGTGCCAAAGGATCCCCTGCCCAGAAAATGAGGGGCTTAATTTGCCCAGTAAGCCTAGCCAGCATGCCCAGATTTCCATTAATTGACAGTAACTCATCAGTCACTGCAGAAAAATCAGTACGGGACTGCGATGAGGGTTCAAAAGTCCATGACTTAAGCAGTGACTTGTTATTGAAAGACCAAGATTACTTGGTGGAAATTAGACCCAAACTATACATTGATTGCCAGCTGAAAAAAAAAACCCTGTGATTCTGCTCTGAACCACAGCAATAACTAAATAGCAGACAGGGCAGAAAAGACCTAAACCTTGCAACTTCATGTGAACAACATCAACCTTTGTCAGCTGTATGTAAAGGAGCCGCACACATGGCAGCGATATGTGACAATGTTATCATCACTTACAGGAAAAAGCAACTGCTGACTTATACCGAACGTGTCTTGTTGAAATAAAAATGGCTTTTGACAGAAGATACAAGATTTCTATTATAATGAGTACAACATCCGGTTTGAGTTAAGGCCACCAAGCCAATGCATCTGGAGCAAAGTTATCTCTAGAGTAAGTTCTTCTTGTATGAAAACACAACACCCCCAGATTCCCTGGTTACTCAGCCAGTGAGGTTCAGCTACACTGACCATCACATCACAGCTTGTCATTGCTCCACCTTTACTACTGAACCTTCCATCCCAGTCTATCTATTTCAAACTTCTTTTCCCTTTTTCCCCCTTAAGTACCAACTTCTCTCCACTTTCCCCTTTTAGATCCACTTTGCAAACCCCCTTCAGCTTACTCTCCAGTGATAATTCCCTCTGAGTAGTATCAGTCCCAGCTGTCATGTTTCCTTGCAACTACAGGATAAATCATCTGGAAATTCAAATGTATAGAGAAAAAGAAAGGAAAACAGAACATTACTGAGCCATAAATCCAACAGGAACAAAACATAGTCATCCAGAATATCAGTGGGCTGGATCCTAGCATCATTGGTGTTGTGTACAGCAGGGCTACATCTAATACTGTGAAAGCATCAGAGAACTGGAGTAAAGAAAAGGAAAATCAGATCTTCCTTTACGCTCTTATGAGCAAGTGTTCGTTTTCCCATCCTTTGAGCTACATCCCACCACGCAAACTGAAGAAAAGAGAAGGTTTGCCTTTCTCTGGCCAAGACTCAGGTAAAACCTCCAGATCGGACCTTTTACCTGAGAGGAGGAATTCTAGGAATTACTCTGCTCATTGAACTAAAATACACTTATATGTGGGCACATACATACACATAAATGTGTATGTATGCCTCTCAGTGCTGGTGCACATCTAAGCCCTGAAGATTATTTTTCAAGATGTTTAATATGACCCACAAAATGTCAAATGATGTTGTCCTAAATGTGAAGTTTAAAACACCTGTCATGAATCACCCTGGTGTGAGTAGCACTGGAGCATTGCTACTCCAGAGCAGACAAAGCAGCCCATCGACCTCCAGCGAGTGCATTTTAGACAAGCAAAACTCAGTGCAGCATGCAGCCCAAGCTGGCCTCATTGTCAGCCTCGCTTTTTTTTTTGTTGGTGAAAGCTAATCCAGCACAAATGTGATGTATTCTAAAGGAACATAATGAAAATGTGTAAATTCTGCTTAGACAAAATAGTCATTCTTGAATCAGACAAAGGGCAGTCATTTAAACCATTGTTATGGCAGCATGTAAATACATTCCTGACCATTTAAAAGCAAAATGCGAGGCACTGAGGGCAAGCATTTTCCTGAAATTAACCAAATTACATCTGTGATCACAAAATTAGCAAATTAGCTATCACCCTGTGAATATTTTGAGGCACGTTAGACATCATGCCTAGAGACAGAATTGCAAATTGAGACATCAGCTGCAAAAGATAGATTTTCCTGAGGATTTTTTTTTCCCCCAAGGAGGTTGCACTGTCTACAGCCTTGCGTGTTCCATGTTTCCAGGTATAAGACATGGCATTTTCAGTTTGCTCTCTGGTTTCTCATCACAGAAGATCTAAGCCCTTCTTTTATTCCTAGTCACTGCAGATTAAAAAAAGCTGTGATTTAAAAATCACATAATTAAATCAGTACAAAACCTCCCAAACTGACATTGTGAAACAGACATAAAGCTTCCTTAAGCCCACAAAATCAAAATGAGCTGAAACCTTAGTTTACACTGAACTCAGAGCACTCAGCTTCTTAACCACTCCCAAGTACATTAGAGCTAGCTTGAGCAGACCAGGTCCAAGGATTTAGCTTTCGACAGGAGGATACCAGTAAGGTAGGTCAGCTGCTGTAGTGACAGCCAGCCTTGCTGCTCCTGGCAGCCCTGTTCTGGAGGACAGGTGACACTTCAAAGGGAATAACTGGTTGCAATACAATGATTTGAAACCAATCCCTTTAAGTACAAAATTGACTACACAAGCGCAGGTGCATCCCAAGTTTGCTAGCTATGATAACCTTCACAAGTGGCTTATACTTGCAGCCAGGCTGGCAGCTGTGTCAGTGCAGCTGCATCAGCTAAGTGTAAGAATAATGTTTGCTTCAGCTGCACCTTCTACAGGAGCTCCTCAAAAGCAAGGGGCTACATCTGAGCAGCACCTGCAGAGTGTGCAGATGAAAGAAAATGCCTGTGTTTTGCCTCAGACATCCTTTTGTTCTGGGTTTGCTCTGTGCCAAGCACTCCTAAGGCCTGATCAATGAATAGGGCTTCCTGCTGTGTGTGAGTTACTACTCAAACCATAAGTCAAACTACTCCTTTCACATAATAAGCCATGACTTCCTCTGGCCCAAAAAACTTCTGCATTTCAGATGTGTTTCAGGATGTCAGACAACCAGCTAAACACGCCACGCATTTACATCTCTTCTTCGTCTTATTCCATTGCTTTGGAAGAAAGACCAAGGCATAGCCTCTGTCCCAGCTCTGGTTCACTGCTGGTGCCCCCGTAGTGCTCTGCCCAGGATGAAATTCCTCACACCAGGATTGCCTCACTAAGCAAAGATGTTTCTTTGTTTTGCATTTTGATGAGCACATTCACCAAGGAGCACCATTACACCTCTGAGCACAAGACTTGAGCGCTGATGCTTGGGCCTGGCAGTGTTCAATTCATTTGGAATTATAGTAGCTATGTTACAGTAGTGGTTTTCAACTTGTTTTTCATTTCCAAAGCTTCCAGGCTTTCTGACAGAGGCAGAGACGTACGTACAGCAAGTGAAAGCATTTAGCAATAGGTTTCTTCTGCTGATTTATCTTCTGTTGTCCTCGCAGGCTGAAAACAACCAGCTCAATGTAGAGTGGCACAGAAACCACAATGTGAAATGAATTGACAAATGAAACAGTGGAAGTGCACTGAGAGTAAAACTCTCCAAGCATGCAAAGTTTAACTGAGCTCCGTGGTGAGGCAGGTTGAAATCAAAACCAAAAACTCACACTGCTGAATCCCCGTCATGGGATTGAAACGAGGAAAGGTCACAGCTGCTGCCTTGGTTGTTTCATGCTTTTGGTAGTTTCCCACGCATGTTTCTTTACCTGTCCTTTCTGGGCTCCCAGTACAAGAGAGACACGGACATACTGAAGAGAGTCCAGCAAGATGATGAAGGGCCTGGAGCATCTCATCTATAAGGAAGGGCTGAGAGAGCTGGGACTGTTCACATTGGAGAAGAGCAGGCCTGGGGGGATCTTTTCAATGTGTACAAATACCTGCAGTGGGTGCAAAAAGGATGGAATCTGGCTCTTTCCAGTGGTGCCCTCTGACAGGACAAGAGGCAATAAGCACAGACTGAAACACAGGACGTTCAGTCTGAACATCAGGAAACACCTTTTCACTGTAAGAGTGACTGAGCACTGGTGCAGGTTGCCCAAAGAGCTGGTGGAGTCTCCATCCTTGGAGATATTCAAAAGCTGTCTGGACATAGTCCTCGGTAACTGGCTCTAGGTGGCCCTGCCTGGGCAGGGGAGGTTGGACCAGGTGAACTCCAGAGGTCCATTCCAACCTCAACCATTCTGTATGAACACTCATTAAGGAGGAATATGCTAAAGCTTGTGTCCCTGGACAGTCAAAAAACGTTCATACACACAGACTTCATTGCTAAGAGGATGGACCACTGGTTTTACAACAAGTGTGTGAAAGGGATTGGTTTTCACCTTTCCAAACTCTTTCTTACACCTCAATGAAACACAGGCGTGTGTGCTGCCAATGCAGAGATGAACCTGAAAGGGGGGCCATTGCTGGAGAGGACAGGTACATGCCATGTAGATGTGCTGAGTGATCTCAGGTCCTGGACACACTGCTGCCCACCAGGCCAGGGGAGTCAAGCTGTACCAGCATGGGACTGTGCATGAATTAACTGATCCTCTAACTCCATGCCCTGAGAGCATATCAGATCCTCTGGAATAAGCAGGGAGACAAGGGTGCAAGGGTGTATGTCAGCACCTCACTTAGACCACAGGGCAGAAGAGATGCTGTGAAGCAAGGCAAATGGAAGTCTTGAAAGAGGTGGTGATTAGGACCAATATACATAGAGCAAGTGGGAATTTGAAGCTGATATATCAGTTAAGGGAACCTGGAAGCTTGCCAGCCACCACAAGGCCCAGCTGCCTGAACTGGCATGGTGGTACAGCAGGATTTCTGTTACATGGGTAGCCCATGGACAAAATAAGCAAAGGTCCCACTCTCCTCTAGTGTCGGGCAGTGCTTTACAGGGAATAAATAATCTCTGAACTGCTACCATACCCATGGAAGAGGAAGCACATCTGTGAAGATCAAGGAGAATAGAAAAAGGAAGAGGAGAGGGACGCTAAGAGGTGGAAATTGGTGCTCAGTGATGTATTTAAATAAATGCACAGGAGCTGTGTGAGTTACTCTAAGGAAATCAGAGTCAGCTGTCAACTTTTATTTCCTTCCCTCTCTCCTGCTGTTCTTTACAGGCAGCGCAACAGACTGAGCTGCAGGACGACAGGAGAGATTCTCCTGGGAGCAGCAGTACAGAACTGGAGAATACTCTTTTTTTAAGTAGGTGGCAGAACAACAGGTGAGCACTGTCCTGCACCCTGCCTTTGAGCAGTCTCCTCAGGGTGGGAGAATGGGGACCAGTGTGGCAGGGGGACTCCATGGCCACCTATGGGGCACCATCACCCCAGCTACCACTGCTCCTCAAATCCCTGCAAGCAAGAGGAAAATAAAGGCTCATCAAGACATCTGCACTTTCCTCTGCTGAGACTATGGGAGCATCAGAGGACAGCAGCCTCCTCATTGGTGTTTTGCATAGGCATGATTAGGGGAGCAAGGTAACCCTGAGCACACCTGGTTCACAATCCTATACCAGATATCTCCCTGAGCAATTGTTTGGGCTTCTGAATACGCACACATACACATTGACGTGAGCAAATATACACCTTCACAGTGCCTGCTGTGGTAAATACAACACATAGCTACCAAGCCTCTCCTTGAACTTAGTGCTAACCTTTTGAAGGGAAAAAGTTAAGACAACTTCGCAAAAATCTAATTATCCTTTTATATTAGCCACTAAATCACATGGACTGCTTTGTCAGATAATTTGGAACATTAAGAAGAGATGAAGCTCTTTTTAGAGACATCTTTTACATGAATAGTCCTTTATTTGTGCTTAAAATACCCCAAATTAAGTACCTAAATATAGGTATACCTATGCATTTGGGTTTACACAAAGTTAGAAACTATATGCTCTCAGGAATATTATGATGCTAAACTGTTAGATGACCTGAAGTAGTCTTAAAATTTAGAATAAACAGTATAACACAGGAAGAAGGAATAAAAAGAAAATTTAAAAGTCAGAGAAAAATGGTAAACCCAGCACAAGGTAGGTGGTTCCTGGCAGAAACCAGAACGTATCTCTCAGACTGTCAAGCCAGGGTCGAGCTCTCAGTAACACAAGGCAGCAGTGAGTGCTCTGAAGTCCGTTGCATTTCTGAGCACTTCTACCACCTCTCTGCAGATGAATCTGTAAGTCTGAGACCATGGACACATGTGAGGACCAACCTCTGAAGACCAGGCCAGGGGACACCCAGCTCATGCTGTTTGTAATTACCAAACACCACATGATTTGTAATTTGTCCAAACCCCAGTATTTTTATTCAGCTGAAACTATGAAACCACAGCATAAGCTCCCAGCAGATCCAAAATATGAAGCTGCGGTTCAGGAAGACCATGCACATGTCCTAGTTACCCTCCTCTGGCACATGCCACCTCCATGTGATGACGTGTGACAACATACAGTGTCACACATCCTGGACCTCCGTATTAGCCGGGTGATGAGCAGAGGCTGCCAAAGCTGGCAGCCCTTCCTCCCTCTCCTGCAGGAGGGTCAGCACCTGCTGCTGTACATGGTGCCCCCAGTCCCTTGGAGCAGAGCCAGGACCCTGGCCCCCACCTGAGCAGAGTGACTTCCAACCATCCTGACCACCTGGCCCCATGGCACAGGGGACTCTGAGCACACTTAGAAAGACTCATCCAGAAAAAGTAGTATGTATTTTTTTTCAGCATTTACCAGAAAGCACAAAGACACCAAGGCATGAGGTCTGGATGTTGGTGGTAAAGGGCCCAAAGGTCTTTGCATCCTGGGTTTGGGGGTTGCAGCCCGCTTTTCCCTCCTCCTTGGGAAAGCACAGTGCATGGCTGCATTGCGGGAAGTGCTTCCCGTGCTGGTGCTCCCTCCCACCAGCTTTGCCCACCTTGTGAGATCCACCCTCTGCACATTACTCCTACCCCTTATACTGGTCATCCTCAGCCACTGGCCAGCAGATCCCCATTGTGTTTCTGGAGCTGCAATTTTCTCCACTTTGTTAAGTCAAAATTCTGATTATATCCAACTAGATCTTTCCAGCTGTGCTTTTTTAAACTCCTCAAGGCCAGAAAGTTTTCCTAAGTGCTTTGCCTTTACTTCGACCTTTGGAGTGAGGTGAGAGAAATAGGGAATTTCAAGACTTCTGGAAAACAACAACTTTACCAACTCCTCTCCAAAATAAGTATGCCTTTGTTTCTCTTTTTAAGTGAAACCATTTGTTAAATTACCACAGTGAATTTTAGGCATGCTGATTACTTCACAGAAAGAAATCCTGGGAAGAAAAACCACAAGAAGGCAAAGGTATTTCCTCTCTTACAAACTAGCAAAACCCCAGTTGTGCTTTGGCACGCAGATAAAAATACTAATACTTCATTTTTATACTAAGCCATCTCAAGGCACCAATGTTATGATGGTTGCACCATTAGAAAATTGCACCACCTACAAATTTTTCTGTAGCCATTGCACACAAGCAAATTATAACTTTTGGAAGGAATATATGAGTGATTCTCAAAGATGTGCCAATGCAGTAATGGGCAGGCTGCCTGACTGTCCCCGTACAGCCCATCCGGTGCTACAGAGGCCTTCCTGCAAACCAAAACTAGGCTGTTTGATGCAGGCTGGCTTCTGCCCGGCTGTAGTGATCTTGTCTGTGGCAGATTATCAAGAGAAAATGACCCTCCATCACCATTTGCAGCACAAAATAAAGGGTCAGTTTCCACATGGCTGATACGGCAGCTAAGACCATCAACAGTGTGACTATTCACACTCCAGGAGAGATGGGAGCAAGAAGACCCAAGACCTGCCTGCAGTGTGCCCAGGCTTTCCTGGTAGTAAATGCCGAACAAAATCCACAGGGCATCCACTGCCAGAGATATTCTGGGTGGACCTATGGCTTTTATCACAAAGGTTCTTATGAAATGCCCTCTACCACATGGAGTTGTTAAGCATTTTTCCATAGACTTGTCCCAGGTCATAGCCACGCTTTGGTATGCAAGAGTTTCCTTTTGGGCTGCAAGCCAAAGGTTTTTGATGGATCTGATTTCATGTGGAAGTTCCAGGATTCTGCAGATTTTTGTGCTTTTTTGTGCATTAATAGAAACATTTCTTTGAAACAATTTCCTTATAAGATTATCTCAGCTTGAGGAATCATGCAGCGGGTAGCATCCATGCCTGTATATCATAAAAACTTTCTACTTTTATCTCTTGCACAAAGCTGTTATCTATGCCTCACCACAGTGTAAAACTGCAGTAGGATGAGTCCAGGGAGTGTGTCAAGACAAATGGCACTAAAGATATAGGTATGCAGGCTGCTTCCTTTCTCAGGCAGACTATGTTGTTGCTTTACTCTCTTTGCCTTTTCTTTTCCTGCTGCCAGAGAAACAGAAATCCAGCAGGCAACAGTGATGACCAGCCATGGACTTGCATCAGTCTACATCAGCCAGGCTCACTGCTTAGAGAGCTATTTCACTTTATACTGGAGCCTCAGATCTGAGGTCCCCCTCCTTTCTCAGGCATTTGCAATGGAGGCGATCTAAGCTTAGCTGTTTTGCAATTCTGTGCAGTTAAAACAGGAGGGCAGCTCTGTGACAGTAAAAAGCCTGTAGAAAGCTCTGATAGTGAGCAGATATTGGCCTGTTTGTCCTGGCTGACTGTCATGAGGGTTTGAAAATTTATATCATGTTCCTAGCCGCCTTTGCTAGTGTTCAGAAGGTAACATCAGTGATGGGCCAGCAACCCCCTTGCCCACTGACAGAAGGGCTGTACCACAACATTGCTGCCAGGGCAGTACTCAGCCAGTGAGTGCAGCTGCCTCTGGGACACCGCTCACATACCCGTGAGCTTGCTGGCCATTAACTCTCTCCTCATAATCGGCAGGTTCCTGAGATGTGAGGTGTTGCCCTGCAGGTGCCAGCCCAATGGACACCCTGGAAAACCACACCTGGAAGACATTTGCTTCACACAGCTATACCTGAACTCTAGGCTATGGTCAGGTGCTGTCTCTCTTAGTGCTGATAACATCCTATTTCCTCTGGCATCTGCAAACTTTTTTCATGCTCCAAAGTGCAGGTCTATAATGTCCACGAAATCTTGCAAGCTCATCAGCATCTCTGGAGAGGTGTGAACCTTCCCCCAGCTGTGGGGATTAAAGGCTCTTGGCACTTCTCTGGAGGCACACAGAGCTTTAGAGGAACTGGGCTTGAACAAAACAGATGTGCTATCTAGCAGTGGGTTAGATGAACTCTACCGAGCATTGCTATTTCCTATCCAGACTGCAAGAAAGAGATGAGTAATATGTACACAACAAAAGCAGCTGAGAGAGGATGTAGAACATAGTTCATGTGCTTCCCCTAAATGTCAGTACTCTCAGGTCTTGCATCACTGCCATGAACCTCACTCTCTTTACTATGCTTCAGAAAGCCCCATTTTCTGGAAATGCATCACCTTCTTCCTTTTTGAAAAAGAAGAAAACGCAAAACAGACCTTAGTGGCATTCAGCATGTGCCAACTGAATACCTAACACTGCTGTGATTTCTCTGAAGTGAACTAATGTGGCAAAGGCTGCACAATGTCACGTCATTTGCTGCAAGGAGAGGTCACTTGTTTCCCCTGCCTGGCCTCACAGGAAAGACCTCCAAGAGCATGAAAAAGGCAAGAGTGCTTTGATGAGGGTGACTAACTAATGGACTTAACTCCCTTCACTAGGAGGTTGCCTGTTCACTGAGAACCCCAGAGAGTGGGCAGCTGGTTTTGGGAGCATGTTGCACCACAAATGGTGCCAGTTACTTCTGCCTCTTCATACTCTCTCCTCCAGCGTGAAAGCCCAGCAGCAAAATCCACACTGTGGGCCACAGCAGAGGCTTCACCTGTGCAGCACCACGAAGGAAAATAGGCTATGCTGCCTACCTGCTTTCAGTTGTATCGGTGATGTTGAGGGACAATGCGGGGAGCCACTCACCTCTGTTTCCCTGTGCAGTAATAACTCAGGCAGGGTTGAGTGAGAACTCATCAGGATATCCTTCCAAATTACTGCCTCCAAGCCCCAGGAAGGGGAAGAGGCACACATGCTTTTATGGGTGAGAAAATGGCCTTCCCAGCTCCATCCACCCTCACTACCCTTCTCTGAATTCACCATAAAGGCCACTCCCCTGGCTTCTGCCTGCAGATGCTACCTGGCTGTTGCAGTAGGACATTTGCAGCTTGCTGTGCGTATGATGTTGTGCCATCCATCCTGGCTCAAGTGGGCCAAAGAGTTGCACCACATCTAAACAAAGGAGTGATTTCCCCAGCTGAAGGCTGCTCCCAGCACCCAGCTCTGTTGGCAATGGCGGGAGCCACACTCATGGACAAGCAGTCTCCTTTGCTCCAAACCTGGGCAGAATGAATAATATAAAACAGCAGAAGGCATCCTCAGACCTACCCCTGGCTCGCTCTAACTAGCACTGCTGACAGTTTTGTACAACCTGTCCCTGTGATTTCTCACTTTCCAGGCTACACAAGGCTTACATTATAGCTAAACATCAAACCTCAAGGAATGGCTGTTGGCCTCAGGCTGCCAAAGCCATGCGGCCCACCACCTGGTCAGCAGCATCCAGCACCATGCTGGTCTGATTCTGTGCATCATTTTGGTGGGAGGGCAGCCACAAAAGTTTGAGTTCCTTCCTGAGAAGGCAATGTGGCCTGAAAGAGCAAGTCCAAGGTATACACACAATGACTTAAATCTGGAGGAGACATTTGCGAACACAGAGACCTGAGAAATGCTAGTCTCAATAAAAGCATTGGTTAGGAAACGGCATTTATAGCTAAAAAAGACTAATTCCAAATAACATCGCTGACAAATACTAGTATAACCATTCAAACGAGACACAGGGAGGACACATCCTAATGCGTGATGCCTTATGCATCATTATGGCAGTCAAGCCAGAATAAAGAGTGTGGAAGATACTAGATTTCAAACTGGCAGCATTTTATATTTTTCCATTCTCTTTTCCACTGGAACAAATGAAGATGGTGAGGAATCCAGCCCTGTGGCTGCTAGATAAATAACAAAGCTTCTCAGGAATAGGATGTACCACCTTGTGGAAAATTCAAGGCTAAAATCTCAGTTTACTTGTATTTCTGTAATATCTGGTAGCCTGCTGAAAGAGTACTATGTTTGAACAAAAGATCTTTCTAACAAGTAGGAATGTAAACTCCTCCAGACAGCAGACAGGCAAGCATGCAAATCAAAACCTTTTTTTCATTTGCTAAAATAGAAATGTTGTATATTTAATAGAAAATAAAGGGGAGGAGGTTTATTAACAGCACATTTTCTGTGTTTTTTTTCTATTTACATGCACCAATTTTTGCATAAACAAGCATACCTTGTGTTTATTTAAAATTACATAAAATACACCCGCCTAAATAAAAAAAGAGTTAATATGAAAGTCAATATGTTTCATTTGAAAGTGAATATATTGCACATAAATACCATATGCACATGTTCAATGTTGCTTAGCTAGCTTAAAGCTAAACCTAATCCAATATGCAACTCAAATTCCCACAGCTTAATACATTTTGACTAAGCTGCATGCTTTAATGGCCATTCATAAAACCAAAATCACTTAGCCCACCATCCAAAAACCAGCATGTGCACTGAAACCTGGGCTAAGCCATTCAAGGCATCACTATCTGAGGGTGTGAGCCCACTGCTGCGTCTACTGGTGTTAGTGCTGGCTGCTGCAGTCCCCCTCCTCCTGCCAGCCACCAGGCCCTCCACTGAGCTCTTCCACCCCTAAAGCAACAAGCAAACAAACAAAAAAGTGCCCTCTCCCCGAAATCCACCCAGATCCAACCCTGATTACTTCTCCTGCTTTGCGTCTGGATTTAGTTTGCTGAAACAGCTTTGCAAAGGTTTTAGAAATCACCACAGCCAGCAGAAAGGAGGGGCATTCAGAAACTGCCTGACCTCCATGGCCTCTGCCTAAATGTCCCCATGCCTTGAAGCTGACAGGTGCTCAAATTTCTGCTGCTAGGGACTGGTTTCAAGGCATGCCTACAATTTACACAGTCTTTCTTCATGAGTCAAACTCAGGAGCCCATGCCCTGTGCCTTAGCCTGCTGGAGGACCAGCAAGCACTTTTGTCTAAACAAAGAGGGTTGCACTTCTCAGGGATACATGGTAGGTGCCAGACACACAGCAACTCTTTGCACCAGCTTTCTGAATGCCAGGATAGCCAGACAAAAACACAAGGCAGAAGACATCCAGGCAGCAGCTGAACCCTCTGTTTTATTCCCCAACTCGCCATCTGCACTGCTCTGAAGCATCTCCAGAGCATCCAGCACCCCATTCCAGCAGCCCCTGGCTCCACTTACCCAGTTTCAGGCAGTAGGCTCTGGCACAAAGGCTGGACATACCCTGAACCCAGCAGAAAGCCATGCTGCACCCACCGCACATGCTGCACCCACCGCACATGCTGCCCATTCCCACCGCTCACTGCCCCAGCAGACATGGGAGCAGGAGGACTGGCTGGTGGTCAGTGTGATGGTGGCCATCAAGCCACCATGGCTGCCTCTGCCTTTGTGTTCCAGCAAGCAGCAGGCTCTTCCCACATGCAAGTCCTCCAGGAGAGCACACGCCAGCAGCATGTGCATGGCTGGCTTCTGCATGAACTGGTACCTCCTGTAAATGGGAGAAGAGCAAAGGTGGAGAGAGCAATGTCAGTCCCTGCACCAGGCACACAGAGGAGGACGTGCAACTTTTTCCCATAGAAGTGCTGTTGGGCAGGGAGCAGCAGCCTGTATCTGCACTTGGCTAGGAGGGAAGAAATGGAAAGCAAGGGGCGAGAGAGCAAACCTAGAGATTACACGATGGCAGTGGGGAGACTGGGCAGATGAAGGGGAAAGCCTAGCAGAGAGACAGGGGGCACCAGGGCAAAGAGGAATGCTTGATGTGAAGGACAGTTTGTTGATTCCTTCACCCAAAAAAGATTACTCTTCCAAAATGCAATGAATGCACTCAGAATCTGTGCCAAGATGCATACGTCAGGGGTATACAAAACCCATTTATTTTCTTTTTTCACCCAGTTATTTCAGGAATGAGTGATGGAACCAGCAGTCACAGCCAATGATTACAATCAGCAATCCATTTGTATTGTTTCCATTTCAGACTGAGAAGGAGATAATTTGCTTTTGGTTCAGAGTAATAGAATGCTTTTTTCCCTATTTATTCTGAAGTAAAATAATTTCAGATTCATAATCTGAATGCTTGGAGAGAGGCTCAAATGCTGATCCCTGGCTGAATGCAACTATTTGTTCATTAACACATAATGCAGACATGAAGATTTGGCAGCGCTGATGGCCTGCATTACACTCCTGAAGCAAATGTATTCTTTACTTGAACTCTGTGTGTACGCAGGGGAGCCTTATTAGGGCAGACTAGTGATGCCTGAAGTATTTTCAGTTCCAGTTCTCACCAACAGAAATTGAAAGTCTTCAAAAGCCCAACTCCAGTCAGACCCTCAGAGAGTACAAAATAGTAACTGTGTGAAATCCAGACTTGGTGTTCTGGGCTTTTGGGTTTTTGTTTGTTTTGTTTGGTTGGGTTTTTTTAGATCTGTTGCAAAAATGAGAGGTTGTGTAATCATTGATTCCTGCTGGTAGGAAGTATCAGAAAACACTCAGTTTCTCCCACAGTCGACTTTACCTACAGTTAATTACCATAGCAAAAGGAAGAGCCCAAATATTCAGATGCTTTAAATACCTGCTTTGCATAGCTTGGCAGCTAGGCAGGTGCAGGGCACAAAGGTTAAAGAAATGTAACTGAGAGACCAATTATGCACCTAGTCAGTACAAAGGAAAATTGTGGGGACTTAGAAGGAGCCAATAAAATAACTTCATGTGATTCGTATGACTAAGACATGCTATCAGGAGGACTCAAATACCCTTGCTACAAAGGGTTTTTATCAGATATCTGAAATGTATAAGGTTATACATTACTCTGGTATACATGCTCCCTTTTTACAGGATGCTGATGCACATACAACAGCCAGGAGGTCGTGCTGCTATCCATAGGGACCAGGTCTGGGTGGAGAAATAGGCCAACAGGAAGTTCATGAAGTTCAACAAGGAGACATTCAAAGTACTGCACCTGGAGAGGAACAAACCCAGGCACCAACATATGCTGGGTGCCAGCTGGCTAGAAAGCAGCTTGTCAGAAAAGGACCTGGAGGTGCTGGTGGACACCAAGTTGAATATGAGCCAGCAGTGTGCCCTTGCTACAAAGAAAGCTAATGGTATCCTGGGCTGCACAGGGAGGAGTGATGCCAGCGGGTCAAGGAGGTTGTCCTAACCTCTCTGCTCAGCACTGGTCCTTAGCGCTTGAGCGAATCCATGGAAATGCCATGAAGATGATGAAGGAATGGGAGAATCTGACATATGATGAGAAGCTGAGAAAGCTAGGACTGCTCAGCCTGGAGAAAAGAAGGCTCAAGAGGATCTTATCCATGTGTATAAATACCTGATTGTTGTGGTTTAGCCCCAGTCAGCAGCTAAGCACCACGCAGCCGCTCGCTCACTCCCTCCACCTCTGTGGGATGGGGAGAGAATTGGAAGAGCAAAAGCAAGATTAGTCGTGGGTTGAGATAAGAACAGTTTAAGAATTAAAATAAAATTGTAATAATGGTAATAATGGTAATAATAATAATAACAATAACAATAATAATAATATAAAAAGGAAAATAATGAGAGAGAGAAATGAAGCCCGGGAAAAAAGAAGAAAAAACAAACAAACAAAAAACCACCACAAGTGGTGCAACCGCTCACCACCTGCCAACCGATGCTGCCGGTTCCGAGCCACGATCGCTGCTTCCCCAGCCAACTCCCCCCAGTTAATATACTGGGCATGATGTCATATGATATGGAATATCCCTTTGGCCAGTTTGAATCGGCTCCCTTGGCTGTGCCCCCTCCCCTCCCAGCTTCTTGTGCACCCGGCAGAGCATGAGAGGCTGGAAAAGTCCTTGACTAGTTCAGCACTGCCCAGCAACAGGTAACACATCAGTGTGTTATCAGTATTCTCATACTAAGTCCAAAACACAGCACTGCACCAGCTACAGTGAAGAAAATTAACTCTATCCCAGCTGAAACCATGACAGTGATGAGGGTGGAGTAAAGGAGATGGAGCCAGGCTTTTCTTACTGGTACCCAGTGACAGGATCAGCAGCAAAGGGCACAAACTGAAACACAGAAGGCTGCCTCTGAACACCAGGAAACACTTTTGCTATGAGAATGACCGAACAGGTTGCCCAGAGTTTGTGGAGTCTCCATTCTTGGAGATGCTCAAAACCTAACTGGATGCAGTCCTGAGCTCTAGCTGACCCTGCTTTGAGCACAGGGGCTGGACTAGGTCTCCAGAGGTCCCTTCCAACCTCAGCTACTCAACCAGTCTGAGATTCATGCTTAATGCTTTGTAGGGAGAACTGCACTGCAGCTCCCTGACAGCAGCACATACATCTGCTCTTGGATGGGCAAGGGAGCAAGAAGGTCCTTACAGTAGGCTATTTGCTGCTCTTTGCAGCAGCAGTGGTTATCTTCCACCGAAGAATCCAATTCTCATTTTAATCAAGAGGATCCCTAAGGAAGCACAGGCCCTCTCTGGTGGGGCAGAGTAGAAATTTCGTCACACAAAGTTCTCTTAGACTGGCTTCTTCTGATTCATTGCCTAAAGATTTGTGAACATCTGTAGAGTACTTCTAAAGGACACACAGAAAGTGACTAAGCAAAATAAGCCTGTCATAAAAAGCCTTCAACAGACCATCCAGGAAAAAAAATGTTTAAGGATCTATCAATTGGGCAGACAGAGGAAAAAGGACAGCTGTGATTCAGTCAATCTGATCAAACTCAAGTGGGCAGTAATGCACTTTTCTCACCCCAGAATAACAGTTTTCAGCTAAATATGGAGAAAAGTCTAGGAACCTGAAACATTGCTAAGGAGATGGGTGGCAAGGACTGCTGTTTTTCACAGGAATACTACAATGAGACTCTCCAAATAACCTATTTGTCTATGAATAAATGCTAAGTGAAGGATTACCATTTTTTCTTGTTCTATTGCCACCTTGGCAAGAACCAGTTCCCAGCAAGGGACTACCAAGCATCAGCTGTATCAGACTTACACCATCTGCACACTGTGGTACATGGTGATAACATTCACCAACCAGGACTCTAGTGTGCCCTTCAGCGCCATCTCATTTTCATCCATTGCTAACAGCAGGGAGGAGGTGGTAATTTTCCTGTGCTTAGGTAAAACACATTAATCCACCAATTGCAGTATTGCAATGGAAGCAAATGGCTGTCACAGATGGAGCGGACATCAGAAGTGGCTGCAGTGCAAACCAGGTGAAGGCACACAGCAGGGAAATTCTGGTGCAGAACAATGAAACAGCAGAGCTTCAGTCCCTCCAGACACCTTGCAATCTCTGGCAGCCCAAAAAAAGGAGGAAAAATGTGTCCATCCTATTTACGATGACATCATAAACTTACTGGGGAGTGAGAAGCTCAAAACAGTTCAGTCAAGAAGGGGGGAAAAGCAACAGTGTGGTGTTGGGAGTAATTTACTAATTCCACAATGTATTTTTAGAGGGGAGAGCTACTACTGGGTTTTGGAGGTGGAGGAAAAGGGTTAGTAAAAAGGGCCTCTTTTAGTCCGTAAGTTACTTTCCTTTACAATGTGATATGTGTTTAGACTTAAAGCAACAGCAGGAAATGCTACTCATGCAGTGCAAGCGGCATAATTTTGTGGCCAGCAAGCTGGCCTCCATGGTCTTGCAAAACAGCTATCACCACCCATGTCAGCTGGCTGTAGCACTTTTACTTCGAACACATCTATGTATACATGGCCTCTGGGCATAATTGTGCCACTGGGCTTAGGCTACTTCCCTGGGACACTGCGAAAACCAGCTTTGAGACAGACCCCATGCACCAGTGCAGTCTTTCCTGCTTTACAGACTTGGTTTTATTACTTTATATGTAGATAAAGAACGGGTCCACTGTTCAACAGCAACAAACTGCCTGAGGCAGAAGTGCACCAGTTTCTCTGTTAATCATAGAACAGAGGGCTGGAAATGCCAAATTTCACTTCTGGTGCTCATTTCCGCTACGACTTTAAGCAAAATGAAATCATCTCCTTAGCCATCACCTGCTGCATACAAAAGCAATCTGTTTGACAGGCAAAGCATGAAAATATTATGCAGTTGTATTCTAGTTTCACAAAGACTGCTTTTACGGAAGTACCACTGGATGTCAAATATGACTGTTCACTCCTAGCAGAGTTAGCATATTGCTGACGCATTATGATGAGATCATTGTTTGTGTCAGTCTGCATAAAGACAAGATATACTTTATATTCACATGGAGTTATCATTGACCATGTGCTACACAACTTTGCTTAATTGTCATTATAATTGCAGGAGGTTCCCTGAAACACATCAACATTTTAAGTCTGTTCTATTCTAGTACCTGAAAGTAAGAGGGTTACTAATCCATACTACCAGGGTTAGACAGATTTTGCTCACAGGACAATGCTCCTTCTAACATCTGCCAGCTCCTTTTTCCCTCCCTGATATACTGTCTGCTTTAGACAAGTGGACTCCCCAGGTCCCACAGCATCAGCAAGGACCCTTCACAGTAGGGAAATCCACCAGCACCCGTTTCAAGAGTAAACATCATCTCAGATAAAGCCCATGGCTACAGACACTCCTCTGTCTGCTCCAGCTGTAGCTCTCCCCCTGCTCAGCCAGCAGGCCAACAATGGTAAGCCATCCTTATCCTACAAGTCATCTGCAGGAGTTTGCATGCACCTGAATGCTCCAAGACATGGGGAGCCAAAATGAGGTCTCCAAGTGGTCTGTAACCAGAAGACAACAGCTACAAGTTCTCATGTCTTGCTATGCAGCTGCAGGGTAGACAGCAACCCCTCCTGGCTTGCTTTCCTCCTCCTTTGCCAGCTACAGACCTCCATCCACACAACATAACCCTAAAGCAGATCTTGCTGAAAGCTCTCTCTCTGGAGAGCTAGACTAGAGGAACATCTCTGAGGTCTCAGCCTCTCTCTAAGCAAGAACCCTTAAAAGCATTTCTAAGGTTTCACCTCTGTAATATCCTTCCTTATTACCCAACATGTTGCAGAAGTGTACAGATTTGCCTGTACTCCTTCACTCTAGAGCACTGGTCACAGACAAAGTTAACAATGCATTCACTACAGTTCTCTCCTTTCTGCTCTTTCTCCTTCCTGTGCATTTCTGTCCTAGGGGAAAACTCCTTTTGTAAAGACCTTCAGGGACAAACCAGCTGTCCCAAGAGGGAAGAGCAGAAGCCAGTGAAACTGAACAGAAGAGAGGCATTTGACAAAACTGTGTGACTTGCCTTGCCTAGATTTTGGGGGGGTACCAGCTAAGGAAACAGAGTCTGAATTCTTCCTTAGTGGGGAGTTACTGAGATAACCCAAAAGGCTAGATTAATAAAACATTGTTCAAGTTTGTAAGTAAAGAGTCCATCAAAATAAACCTTTTGACTTTTTTTTGAGCCTTCCTGTCTGCTTACTGAAAGATGAAATTTAACTGGATACTTGCCTCAATATGGCTCACGATTTATTTAACTTTGAGCTGCTCACTTTTATATT
>VZTV01085831.1:20372-30664 GCA_013400875.1 Anhinga rufa | reverse complement strand
TGTGATGAACGTCCTTTCCATTGTCACCTCTGTGACAGCAGGTAAGAAAATTTGAGGCTTGTAGCTCTGTTAATAGATCTGCAGAAACAAGTTAGTGTTTTACAAAGGAGTTAGTAAAGAAAGAAAAATTTTTCAACCACAAAAATAATCAACTGTTCAGTGAAGAAATCTAATAGATTCATCTGCCTTCAGCTGCTGAGACATTGTAGTACATGAACTTCTGGTGCAAGAAGGACTGATGGGTTAAAAGGTGAATGTTTTTTGGCAAGAATGGGTACTACAAAATGATCATCACGACAAGTTGAGGTGTGTAGCAGTAGCGCCTTAAACTGTGGGGTTTGCCATTCAAAATGATTGCCAGCTATTTGCTGGGAGAGTCAGTCTTCTCCTTTGAGTGATTTTTCTGCCACAGGCTTACTATACCTTCTGCTGTCTCGCACTCTTGATTTTCTGTGGTGGTTTCTTTTCTGCTTTCACCATATGAAGCAGTGAAATTAAAGAAAAAAAAATGGCATTGTGATGCGATAGACCATGTTGCATATACAAGCATGGGCAAATTATGTTTAACTTTGCCAGAGAAGATGAGAGGTCTAGCCTTTGTATGCTGGGAGGGGGGTAAAGTGAACAAATATTTAAGTACTTTTGTGTTCACACTGTGGGTGGACAGAAGGAAATAATAATTTCTAGACCAGAGAGGGTGAAGTGACTGACTGATAATGGACAAGAATTATCTCAATGTGAACAGAAAGAGGGTGATGCCTTGCAACAACACAGTTGTGGAAAAATTACCCAGATTTGGGCATGGTGTGGATGTGTGGGAAGAAAGAGGGAATGGAAAATAAAATCTAGAGCACATCAAAGAGATGTCTGTACTATCCCCTTTTCACAGGTGGAAAAACTGAGGTAGAGAAGTGATTTACACATATTCCGCTTTCACTTGTCATTGTCAGAGCCAAAAATTACTACCTCCCAGTCCTAAACATTAACCACAAGACTACTTCTCTGTACTATTATATCTGTTATTTGTTTTACCTTGTTTTCAGTTTTAAGAACGCGTATGATCTGCATAAACATGTTGAAACACACAATGATTCAGATGCCTACAGCTGTGATGTTGAAGGATGTGGTTTTACTTCACGGACTTTACGAACTTTGAGACAGCATTATAGAAGAGTGCATGTGGTGAGTATATTAAATAGCAGAATAAAATATATTGCTATAAATGAATCTAAAGTTTCAGATCTACATGTGCTTAGTTTCTTGTGAATTAATGAAATGTTTAATTTCTTGCATCAAATCAAGTATTTATTTGCACACATTTCTAGGACTCTTGCAAGTATTATGCAAATACCTGACTCATCCTCACCTATAGATTTTGTGTGCTTACCTTAGGTGCATGCAGTTGCATACTGACAGTCTTGAACTCTGGCCACACCCTTCCCCCCCACCTTTTTTAAAAGAAAGAAAAAAAAAAAACAACTAAAAAACATAAACCAAACATGCTGATCCTAATCTCAACAGGAAACAATTTCAGGGATTAAAATCCAATGTCACCCTTCTCCTCCTATTGGTACTTCATCCTTGGAGCTAATAAGTTACCTGAAAGTAGAGGAACTATAAATTGTGTAAACCTTACATCACTTTTAATTGTGTGAGTCTGGCCACAACATAAAAATACAGTTTTGGCTGCTAGAGTATGTATGCATGCTTATTGCCTGTTTCTTCAACTTTGTGAGTTAAGTTCACTGTTATGTTGTAAAATGAATATATTTTAGTGGAAGCTATGTGTCACGCTGCTGTTGGAGATATCTGTAGTACTAATGGCCAATGCAGAGACCTTCCATGTTCACTGGGGTTCCTTAATCAGACAAGTTCTAAACCCACAAATTTTAAACATTTTAGGAAGCTAACTTCAAAAAGGTTTTCATCTAGTTAGTATGGTTTTCCCCTTTTCAACAAAGGATTATTTTTTTGTCATATATACATGCAAGCCTTCAATGACTCCAACAGTCTTTCTTTCCAAGAGTGATGGCATTCTGAAATACAAATGCCACATCTGTCAGAAATGTTTTTCCTGGAGTTATACATTGACCCTACATCTTCGAAAAGCTCATAAACTCAGCAGTCATTCTCGTTTCAGGTATGTTACCAGTTGATTCTTGTTCAGATCATAATGTTTTGTTTGTTTTTTCTTTAATTTTTTTAAAGAGATCCAGATATTTAATTAAATGCTATCTTAAGTTTGATTCAGTTTTAAACATGCCGAGCATGAAACAAATTACTATTTAGGTTTCACTATCATGCTGGAAAACCTAGTGTAAAGATGGTTAAACCAAGAGAGTGGGGAGGAGGGGAAGGTCATCTTGCTTTTATAGCTTTTATCACTGTGAAAATCTTGTAACCTAGATTATTGAAATACATTTTTTGAGCCTGCAAGTTGTATCCACCAGAGAGTACATAAATATATCAACAGCTTCTGTAGTATAAATAAGCCATACTCTCCCTTTTGGGACAAGAAAATCCAGCAAATAAAATATAATTATGAATAGGTATCTCTTATTTTCTGTGACATGACATGTATTTGATAAAAACTACTTATTGGAACCATCTTGCAGAGGTTCCTTCACATAGTGTCTTTCGTTTGAGTGCCACCTAACAAATAGCAATCTAATTCATCTCGTAATTGCTGACATTCTCGGCTTTGGCAATCTAATTAGATGTTGTTCTTATTTTCTGCTGTAAATACTATGGTTGTAGCTTGTATTTTCAATTCTATTCCCTTAGATATAAAGAAGATGATGAGGGTCATATGAGTTTGAATTTAGCAGTATATAATGCTGCCGTGGGTTCAGGTCAGGCTCTTAATAACAAGATGGTGACACATAAGTTTTCACCAAGTCAAAATAGTTTTGGAAAAGAAATAGGGGACTCTTGCAAAATAGACACTTCAACAGCAGAAGTACTTTTCACACAGCTTCAGCCATGGTCACAAGCTACTGGAGAAAACTTTCTGAAAGAAACAGACACTTCTATGCCAGGGCCTGTTTATTCTGAACTTCAAGCTGTTGTCCAGCCCTTTGAAAACTGTTATACTTCCACTAAAGTTGATGAAGCAACACCAATGAGTATGAGAGAGAAACTAGCAGAAATGGATCCAGGCTTGGGAATTCAGATAGCTTTCTAGGAAAACTCTGAAAAGTGTACTCTTCAGAAGAGGTTTATTTTTTTAAACAAAATATGCTTTAAAGTCTTCACTTTTATCCTTGTCAAATCTTGTATATAACACTGTTTTCTCAGCTTTCATGTTAAATGTATTCTCTAAGCACATTAGAATAATGCAAGATATACACAATATTATGCACATATAATACTTTAATTTATAGCCTTTTGGAGAAGAAACTTAAGTTCTGTATATTCATATAGCATATATATGTGTGCGTGTGTATTTGTTTGTTTATTTAAAAAATTTAGCCCATGGAGAAAGTGTTGAGCCAATGCATGAGACAAACAGTTTGAACTGGTAGGCAAAACATCCTACTTCTTATTAGCCCACTGTTGTTTGTTTGAAATTGAATAACAGCCTGTGAGATGTATATAAAAAACATACAATTTTGGCGGGCTTCTTAGCTTTACTTAGTGACTTAAAATAATTTTGAGTTATTAGAGAGACTCTTATTATTATTATTATTATTATTATGGATTTTTAAGCTACAATGTAGTGCTAAATGAATACATGTAAACAAAAAAAATGTTATGTTTAAATAAAACAGTTAAAGATGTTCGTAGAGCTGACTTCAGGATTTATATACCATTTGGTATAATGGAAATTTTATAGTTACTTGTTGGGTGCTGCAGGTACAATGACAAGAAAGTGAATGAATGATATTGGCAGCATAGCTAAATGTGCTTAACTGTATTTTCATAAATAATTCCACAATAGTCATAGTTATTCTGAGCTGTTAGGAAAAGTGCTTGGCAAAGACATTTTATTGATTCTTGTATAAAGGGCATAGACAAGAAGAGAGGTGCCTTTCCTTCACAGTAGAATTGAATTGCAGTGTTTGAGACATTTTTTTAAAACAAGAACTGAATGAGCCCTCCAACTACAACGTGTAAGACGCAGACGAGAAGTCAGCTACAAGACTAACTTACCCTGTACTAGCTGCTACAAGCCAGCCTCCCTCGAGGACCCAGAGGTATGCTCTGAGGAGGGCTTGAGGGCATACTGTGCCACTTTGAAATCAGCTTTCAGTGTGTATTTCAGAGCAGTATTGCATCACCACCACTTACTGAATGGTCATCCCTCTATGGAGACAAGCTGTAATGGAGAGCCTGGGATAAGCAATCAACCTGCGCAGGGGCGAGCCCCTGGCCAACCAGAACGGAGTATCAGACAGATGGGGAACAGTGTGAACAAGAATAGGCCATCCAAAGGGAGCTTGCCATATAACCCCAAGGATTCTGGGGCACTTCTGTTTGGGAGGATTTACTCTGTGTATCTTCTGTAGAAAACTTGTCTCCCCTGAACTGGCCCCTCACCATCTAACTGCCAACCGCTGTGGTGTGCGAGGACTGTGAGGCCATGCTAGGCCTGTGTGCGGGGTTAGGGGCAGGAAGGACTCCTACCCCCTCATCCTCACAGCTGGAAGAGCACAGGCTGGTAGGAGCAGGTGAGGAAGTGGTATCGGCATTGTTCTTACATGAACTTACATGTTCTTACATGAACTGTTCCTTGTGCTTCCTACTTTGCTGTCAAAGAGCATGGGGAGAGCAAGCCAACCGAAGAGCCTGCCATTTTGCTACAGTGGCATTATGAATGGGAGTGGGGCTTGCTGGAGGGAGCCCTAAGTAATGCCTCTGACTGCACCTGCGCTCAGACAGCAGTGCTCACTGCTGCTTCAGCCTAACAACCTAGACTAGGTTGGCTACAATGTTTAACAATCTTGGCCAGAGAGAGAAAAGAAATTTTAAGACCCCATCACAAACATAGGCAGATATAGCTACGGCTGTAAAAATCTCCCGTAGCTGTCCACCTCGTTACTGCCTTGGAAGTTCCTGCTTTGCAGATCTTCGTGCTCAGGCTTTAGTATTATTAAATATGCCGGGCTGTAATTTGTGGCAATTCAGCTGATGTTTCAAGAGCAGTTGAGCCATCTGTGCAGTGGGGGCAGGCCAGACAGATGTGGGTGGCAGCCTGATTTTAATCTGCCTTTGTGCATGAATCAGAGACCCAGCATTTTTAATACTTTACAGTGCGGGTAAAACTGACTCACGTTTCTCTGGGCAATGAACAGGTACCACTATAGCCTCTGGGATTTCCCCTGCTAAATATCAAAGGCCTGCAACAAACAACAGAGGTGTTAATGCTTCCCAAAGAGTCCTTTATAATGGAAAGTATTAGTCAACCAGAATACAGAGGAGTCTTTTCCAGACCTTTTACAACAGTTTACCAGAAGCCTCTAATCCCATATCCAACAGGTTACTCCTTTGGGCAGATCCCCATGCCTGCCTGATTGGGAGGCTGCTGCCTTCAGTGCAAGATGCGTTGCAGGTACCAAGGTTAATTTACATGGAGCCCATTCAGGGCTTCACATGACGGATTTAAACATGGCATTATAGATTTGTACTTGAGCTGTGGAACCACACTTGCAGGGCAAGGGTATGACCGGCAAGTTCTAAATTGCCACAACTTTGTCTGAGCCTATTAAATACATTCTGGAAGACAAAATCAACTCTGGGGGCAGAAACAATGGGATGATAATTAATGGAGACCTATTTTTGAAAACCATATTTTAAAATAACTTCCCTCAGTTATGCTGCTTAATGACACTCGAGTTTTATTCTACTATTGCTTAGGTACCTGTTCTACTTTATTATTATTCACAGCGTTTGCATTCAGACAGGGGCTTTGCAAAGCTAAAAAGCTACACTCATTTTCTTGCCAGCCACCTAGTTTAGAATTTACATTCATATATTAGTTTGTATATAGAGGCTTTGTTAACACTTGTGTTTACTAGGCAATAGTAGTTAGCAACAATGTATTTCAAAGTTGTATTTTCAGAGGTTTTTTCACATTTTATGTTAAGATTTAAGTGTTATTTAGCACTCCCAAGATGTCGGTTTGCACGTACAGAGCAAAATAAAATATCCATCTGAATGAAAGCACTTTGGTGAAAAGAGGCTTTTTTCCAATTTTGATACCAAATTATAAATTTTTCATGCTAGTTATTTGTACTAAAATAACTGTATGTAAATCTATTTGGTTTTGAAAACTAGGTTTTTGTTTCTGCTTAATTTTCAACATGATTCTGAAGCTGCTTTCTCCCCAGTAGTTGCTGCCAAGTGCCGTCCCACTGGGGACTCGCCCTGCCACCTTGTCCCACGACTGCGTGATGTGGGTATGTGTCAAGCAAACATCTTTGTTGAACACATACTTTATTCGGTGCCTCCTGGAAGACTGAAGCTCTACAAGAAACAAGACTTTATTTGCTGGGATTTGTGGGACCCAGCTTGAAAAACAACTTCTTCCCGTGCACACCAGGCATGAGGTGGACGTGAGTCACTAGGGACTTGTTCTCATGGAGCCAGATCATCAGATAAGGTAAACTGGCACAGGTCCACTCGACTCTGTAAAACCAGCATAATGTCTAACTGTGGCTCTGGCACGGGACCTTTGTGGATTTCAGTGGGACCAGACTAGCCCTTGGATTTGTGGAGGCAGGAGGAGACAGCTTGCCAGGCTGACAAAGAAACCCTTTGATAATGACTTCGGAGATGGTGCCCTGCAGCACAGCAGGAAAAAATGTACCTAAAAAATGACGGTGTCTGCCAGGAAGCAGAGCAAGACGGAGCTTGAGGAACTCGTGCAGAACACCTTTTTTGTTCTCAGAGGTTTGAGAACGAAAATTTAAATCTGAGCATTCTTTTCCTTAATACCACAGAAACAACCATGCTAGTCATTCACTGCTTACATGAATGTGATTAATTTTTTTAAATTGTATTTTTTCACTTCATACTGGCTCTCTACTATCATAAACAGAGCTGATAATGAGATATATGTAAAATCGGGGTTGTTGAATACTTCTCAATTAAGTTCCTGAAAACAGGGCTTTTTATTATCCTTACAGAGGAAGAATGTTAGCAAAAATAGTTCAGTAGTTTCTAAGAAAGCAGTTGTGAAAAAGCACAGCATTTGTCTTTTGGAAAAAAAAATTCTCAAAGCTAGATAATTAAGCAGCGCTATAATTTTGCACAAGCTTTAAAGTGTAGCATCCGGAAGAGGAGTGTTTGCCCCGATCTGGATTTTGGCATATAATTCCGTGAAGTAAGACATGTTAAAAGTGATCTGCAAAGCCTACCTAAAGCCCTGAAAACAGTAATTTTCTTACTAGAACACATCAAACACGGAGTATGTTCTGTTACTCTCTCTACAGCAAGGAGCTTACATGATCTCCAGCAAATTATGGTGTGCCTCAGTTTTCTGCCTCTAAAGAAGAGTTCTCAGCTTTACAAGGAAGCCACAGGATTTTTATTAACTTGTGTCCTGATTTGTTGAGCTATTACAGTCACAAGCGCTAGAAACACGCTGATGAAGCCCCAAGCATGGTCCCCCAGCCTGCCTTTTAGTTCATGGCTTACTTTTGTAGGTTCAAATCCATTTATAAAGGAACTGTCTCTTGGGCTGCTGAGCAGGCAGAGCTGCCATCAACTTAAGCTCTGAACAAGCGAAAATTCATACGCTTGCCCAACTCTGGGCAGCAGGAGCAGTCCAGCTGGAGTGTGTAGCTGACTTCAGCAGGATTACCTACACCGTACTTTTTTTTTTTCAGTTTTCTTCAGTAGAAAAAGTTGGTTTAAGGATTCCCATCCTCTTCCTACCACTCATTTCTACCTCCACACCATACTTGTCTGCTGATTGTGAGGGTGTGCTTTAACTGAGATCAACAAGTAACTCCAGCATCTGCTAGGATGTGTTACTATGCCCCTTTCATCACCTTCTTCGGAGGTGGTTTCCTTCCAGCCTACTCGCCTCCCCTTCTGTTGACATTAATGGGCATCTGGTAAGTCAGGCCAGCTTTCTGATCTGTCTGAAAACTAACCAAGGGAGGTTTTTTAAGTGAGATCATTGAGTTGATTCAGTTACTGTTCAACCACGTGAATGCGAGCACAACCATGTGAATAGTGGCACCGACACAAAAGAGGGGATGGCAGCCTCCTTCAGAGACTATGCAGTTTTAGGTGGGCTTAAACCAACTGCACTATCGCACAGTTTGTGTATAAAAACCTAAGCATAGCTTAAATGTTTGCAGAGTGGGTGAACAGAGGGGTTTTTGTTTTATCTTTTTGGAAGTTGCAAATTAGTGCTCTTTTGTATCGGCTTTAAAGCTATTACATAGTTGCCATCTGCTATCTGTTCACAGAGCATAGAGGCAAAATGGTTTAGCTCTAACATACAGAACAAAGGTGCCCTACGACCTGTTGAAGCTTCAGGTTAGTTGACTTCATATGTGCCAAGCAACCCTTTAGAAGGATTTCATTCTAAAAAGAAAAGGCTAAAGTGCTGGATGGAATGCTGTTCTCTGAAAGGACTGAGAAACACTGCAAGACAATGAGACGGAGTAAGAAGAGTTTCTTTGCAATGCCCCCGCTGAAGTACATGCAGGGGATATACAAGATGGGTTACCTTGCCACAAAAAGGTATATCAGGTTGGTTTCACATGATTTGTTCTCAGTAAACCCGGTATTGACTGTTGTTTGTCAGCCTGACTAGCTATTAGCATAATTTATTTATTTATTTATAGCCAGGGACCTGACTGCTCTGGAATTCCCTTGCCACCTTCTTTTTCTGCCTCTTGAAGACAAGCTCTTCTGGTGCCCTTTTCCAGCCTTCCTACATTTCACCAACTCAAAGCTCAGACGCTGGGCAGCCAGTTCTCTGAGCACCGTAAATGTGAATTTCATTCAGACCTATCCCTTTTGAAAGCGCTTAAGTAAATGAAATTCTCTCGGATGAGCTCTTTCTGTGTTCTACTATGAGCTCTTGCTCCTTTGTTGCTGGTGTTTGTTGAATTAATTCTCAAATCACAGTGCAGGTAGGAGGTATGCAATCTACTTCTTGCTTCAACTCAACTAAGTGCAAGTTGGGTGTTGTTTAACTTGTGTAGTTTTACAACTTTCACCATCTTCCCAATGAAACAGGCGTTTGAATGACAATGTATCATAAGCAGAATAAAATACCTGGTGTGCTATTTGGAACAAAGTCATGCACGCCTCCAGAAGATAGTGTCCAAGGCCCTGGTTCTCCAAATTGCTTCAAATTAAGCAGAGCTCCTTGCAAGCACGGCAGTGTCTCCAGGCTGACCCAGCCACAGCTGAAGTCCCAAATCAAAGCAAGGAACACGGTAGGACGATAGCCAGGAGAAGGGGGTCAGAGAGGTGTACTGCTGGGTTACAGAGGCAGCCTAAGGGCTTGTCTCTACACACTTTTCTTATTCCTGATTTATTTATACATAGATGTTCTCACTCAGAGTAAGCCATTGTTTAGTTTAATCCGGAGTAAAATAAGCAGGAGCAGGTCCATGTGGAATAAAGACCTGAGAAGAGACTTGATGTCCCATGTCTTTTGAAAGTAATTAAATGCCTCTATAGATACTTTTTAAATGGAGCTTTGCAAAGACAAGACTGACTACTGCTGTTATCCTAGCTTTAAAACACATTGTCCTCTATCTGTTGCCTAACCCGCCAGATACTAACTGCCTAGAACAATCGATGGAGTCCGATATTCAGTATAACAAGCAAACACAAGCTTTATTAACCTTTAGACATGTGATAGGTGTGAAGGTCAATGGGCAGGTCAGAACAGCCTCTTCACCATCGCGTTACATACCAAAAAGGTCGCAGACGCCTTCCTTCCAACTGCAGTATCTCAGTAGCAGGGTAAGACCCTTTATCCTCTGGCCCGAGCCCTGCGGTGCCCGCAATTAGATCCGCACAAGCATTCGGGCGCTGAAACCTGCCGCTGGCATCATCAAAGCTCTTATTCCCCCAGGCAATTAAAACCAGAGACACATCGGCTCCTGGCACTACAGTCTCCCAGAGCCCCAACCCCCCTTGCTTCGGCCGGGCCGGGCCAGGGGCAGCCACCGCCGCACACCGGGCTGGGCGCCCCGGGCGGGCCCTGCGCGGGGCAGCAGGAAGGAGCGCGGCTCGTCATTTAACAGCTCGGCTGCCCCAGCGCTCCCCTCCTGCCCCAGCAGCCTGGGGTGCCGGTGCCGCGCCCCGCTGCCAGCCCC
>VZTV01085831.1:0-19986 GCA_013400875.1 Anhinga rufa | reverse complement strand
CCCGCCCCACGCCAGCTCGGCGGGCGCGCCGCGGCTGCAGCCCGTCTGGCGGCCCCGCTTACCAACAGCGACAGCGGGTACGAAGGTCTGACTAAACCCGGCAAAGAAAGCCGCGCAATTACATATTCCCCAAGCAAACGCGGCCTTTGTCGCACTTAAGCGAAGCCCGCACCGAGCATCTTTAGTTATACCGGAGCAATGGGGCTGGCCTCCCTTAAAGATTACTTGAGCTGTGCCGCTTAGCCGCTTGCAGCAGCTTGGGAAGAGCCGCCGCTCGGCTGCAGTGTAGCTCTTGCCTGTGCCCTCGGAGCCACTCGGCAAGCGTCTCGTCCTGCCCTGGCTGTTGTGCGTGTATTGGCTTGCGCTAAAGCGTTATGCCTGCTGCAGCTCCACAGGCCATCGAAGGCCGTCCCGAACGGGAAGCGCGGGAGTGGACGTGCCAAGCGGGCTCCGGGGGCTTCTCAGGCCTGCCGCGCCACCTCCCTGCCTTGCCAAAAGCCAGCCCTTCGCTTGCGTTTGCAGAGGCGTTAGCTGTGACGCCCCTGTGGTAGGTGCTGGCTGGGCGAGCAGCGGCCTCGCCGTGCGGGGTGTTGGGGAGCGGGCGCTGCAGGGGCGGGCGTGCTGTCTTTCAGGACCGGGTGCTGAAAGGAGACGTGCTGGGAAATCAGTTCTCCAGCTTCAGTTCAGGGCCGGTGCTTCTCCCAGTGCATCTGCCCAGGATGTGTCCTCACTGGGCAGTCCAGGGTGGAGCCGTACCGTATCTCAGGTAAAGAGACCGCGTGGTGAGATCCCGCTCCAGCTCGCCTGCCCTCCACGACTAGTTGTGCCCGTGGTGGAGGGCGATCAGCTACGCTGGTCTGCGTGTGATGGGGGCTTGTCGAGCGCAGCTCTCCTCTCCTAGGGGAGGAATGCTGTCAGATGCATCTTTAGAAACATCCTTCTGTTTTGAGGGACAGTAGTGATTTCCCAGCAGGTCAGCATCTGTGTGGAGGGAGGCGAATACGACCAGGTCGCATTAGTGGAGATTTTCCAGCTCCACCTTGGTCTCTGCCAACTCGTGAGCTAATTCTGCAGTTCGTTTTTTTTTGAGATGTGGGTTGGTTCAGTAACAAAAAGTTTCCTTTGTTGCAGTTCCTGCAGGAGGAGGGGGATAAATTGGCCCAAGATTGAGAACGTTTGTAAGCCCATCTTCTACAAGATTACTAGGGCGTCCTGCCCATTTTCTGAATTGCTGACTTTGCCGCGGGCATGGCTTATATAGCATAGTAAATAAGATAAAAACGTTCCTTGTTTAAAAGGGGAGAGGGAGAGTTTAATATATATATATATAGCATAACTGCTGTCTATGAGTAAACTCAAAGTTGCAGAGGCTGTTTTATTGGGTTAAACTGCAAGCCTTCCTACCATTAAAACTTCAAAGTAGATTTCAAACTTGATGCTTATTGAGGCCTAATCAAAAGTGTATCGTAGCTGACTGATTTTGCTGTTAAAATTAAAACATGTCTTAAAAAGCTTGAACATTTTTTATACTTTTAATTTGCAGAGTGCATTTAGAAGTCTACTCAAAACTTATTTTTCAGTCAGAGATGAAGGATGCTGCCACCTATTATAACATGAACAATTAATTTTGACAGTTGCTACCAAATCTTTGTATTAATATTTTCAGTGAGCAGCAGAGAAGTGCCTTCCCCTCAGCAGCTATAAGGAGTGCAGATACTGGAGAGGCCATATGAACATGCAATGCAGTAAACAAAAATGCCTTGAGAATTTGAGAAATTTGAAGGCGTGGGGCTACCGCAGCTCCTGGTTAATTTTAACAAACCAACCGTTGAAACACTAATGTATTTGTTTTACCGCAGAATTTGTGCTGCGGATGCTTAAGGGGAGCACTAATT
The DNA here is from genome assembly GCA_013400875.1 of Anhinga rufa. Classification (NCBI taxonomy): domain Eukaryota; kingdom Metazoa; phylum Chordata; class Aves; order Suliformes; family Anhingidae; genus Anhinga; species Anhinga rufa. The sequence goes on along the minus strand of VZTV01085831.1, from coordinate 18,091 downwards.
AGAAATTGGAGGGTTCCTGGCTTTTGAAATGGCTGCTTCTGCAAAATAAAGCTAAGTTGAATTGGTATATGCTTCTCCTTTGGTTCTTGGGCTTCTCTACCAAACCCCTTTCAGTAGCTGGTAACGCTGCCCCCAAAAAAGACTTTTCACCCAAAAGTTTTCTAAGAAACTTGTGCCATTCAAATGGTGGGGTGGGGGGCACAGAGAAAATAAAACACTACCTCTTTAGTTTGCAGGTTGAAACAAGCCTGTGTAATGAGACTGTTAATCCAGGAGATTAACTTGACTAGATGTTTCTTGGAACCCTGTGAAGCAGCAGAGTTAGAAGAATTACCAGCGGTATCAGAAACATTAACTGAAAAACACGGAGGCCTTTTCTTATTTATTTATTTATTTGGTACCACATTAAAACCCTTTTTGTAATGGCTTGGTGGCGATAATACTCTGTAGTCTCTCTCACTGTGTTTCTGCAGACAGAGATTTGGAGTATTTCCCTTGGCAATTACCACACCACAGAGCCAAGTGGCCTCAAGCAGAAGAAAAACTGAACGTACAGCCAGAAGTGTTTTTGCCTTTAAGCCCAAGCCCTCTCAGGCGATTGAGCCAAATTCCATTCCTAACACCTTATTTGCTCTCACTTTCTGTCTCCTGAGATCACATTTCCTGCATGTCTCGAGATGCTCTCAAGATGGGGAGGCTCAGTGGAAGCCTGAAGAAAAGAGTGTGACCCAGAAAGGTGGAGGAGCCTCTCCCCCAGCACTTGCAGTGTGCTCTTCTCTTTACCCGTCTTGGCCAGGATGGAAGTGTGGTCTGGAGAAAAAGGGTGGCGAGCTCTGAGAAAACAACCTGGAAGCTTTTGTGGCTTTCTTGTAGCCAAGTGTAAATGTGCAGGCTATAACGAGCATGAACGGTGTAACGGTTCCCAGAGAGGGCTCGCCAGTGGGGGTGACTACAGGGCACAGAGGTGGGAAGGTCTGCCTTCCTGATTGTGAAAACAGTGAGCAAAGCCCTACACGTACCTCCCTCTGCAGGACTGGGATTTAGGAATAGAGTAGGACTTGGACATTTAGGAGGTTTTAGAAATGCCCTGCTGTTAGCAGGTGCTGCGTTATTTAGGTGATGCAGGTGAATGATGTCTGTTCTGGCAGTCTCTGGTTGTGCAGGTAGAACTTAATACTCACCTTGTGCTTGTTAAAGAATAGGGGTGAGCCTAGCTGTCTGAGTTAACCTGTAATCCTCTCGTACCAGGGCTACACAGCAGAGGTCTGTTAGCAGGGCTGAGATCTATGTTAACCTGAAAGAAGGGATTTTCTTCCCCCCTTTTATTTTTTTTGGCCCCAAGCGTGTTCTGCCCTGACCATGCAGTGGTTTTTCTTTTCTCTTATTCACATTCTTCTCTGAGGATCAGCAGTGTGAATGTCACGAAAGCTGTACCCTGCAGAGCAGAGGTCACTGTATGCTCTTAAACATCTGCCATGATGCAGACAAAAGAGCCCCTGAAAAAATTCAGGGGTGTTGTATTTTTGTGGACCCCATCTTCACCGCCAGCAGTTTATAAAGTGGTAACTTGCATTCCCCACTGGAGAGCCGCGTGGCTGTGCAGGGCTGGATCTCCCCTGGGCTGGGAGAAGCCTGGCTGCTCTGCCTCGGGAGGTGGTTCACAGAATCGGCCCCATTACAGGTTTTTAGGGCTTTTTGAGTTTCTCTGGAGCAGCTTTAACTGCTCTGTCTCAGACCCCATTAGAGAAATGTGGTGGTAGCAGTGGGGGAATATAAAACTGCAAGGACTGCCTTGTGAGTTTAAAGTTGTCTTTTTATAACACAGTGTTATCTTTAGGGCATAAAGATTGGATACATGCAAACGTGGACATAGTCATAATTTCTGCTGTTCTTGTGGCAGGGTTTGTGGTACAAGGGTTGGGCCCTGGGCCCTGGGGAGTGAGGCAGTGGGCAGGAGTAAGTCCTTTGTGTCTCTAGGAGAATCCAAAGAATTCAGCCCTATCGTTCGGGGTCTGACTTTGAGTGGAAGCAGACAGCTGTTTCGGGATGTCGGAGGTCCCCCATTCATGTAATATTTCTGATTGCTTTGAAAACGGCTCATCTGTCATTGACTTCTCTGACAGAGATGCTGTTTGTCCCTGAACCCAGTGCTAGATCTCTTGATGTGTGTGCCCCCAGCTTCTAATACTATTATAGGGGAAAGTGTATGCACCCCATGATTTACACGAGCTCAGCTGTCCTGTGTGCAAGCTTTTTCTGCTGTTTTTGTTTGTTTGTTTGTTTTGTGGTTTGTTGTTTTTTTTTTTTAATTTTTATTACCATAATGTTAGGATATAGTACTGGAGGGGAGGGGAATGGAGCCAAGATGGTTGGAGAAGATAATTCTGACTCTTTAATTGTGTATAGGTGTTAAATAAGAAACTCTGTTATAATAGAGGCTAGTCCCGTGCCTCTTGACTGAGAAACCTCATAAGGAGCTTTTCTTTCCTCCACTTTGGAGGGAAGAGTTTCTTAGTGATAGTGCAGAATAATTTCTAAGCACTGTGAGTAACAGCAGCATACACTCCCCCCCCCTCCCTCCCCCTTGTTCTGTTAAATGCGAACTTGAAGGATCCTTACAGCATCCTTTGCTGCAGCATTAGCACTTGTGTATTGAGGCAATGGGTGACTTGAGAACACCTAAGACTGCGCTGAGTGCCAGTAGCACCTTTTGCTAGGGGAAAAGGAAAGGGAAAGACCTTTCATCTTTGCCTGATGGAGGAGATATTGGTTTAACGAGCTGTTTGTGTTAATACGATTAATGCAAGTGCACTCTAGCGCTTGGCTAATGACTGAGTTGTACTTTGATTCTGATTCGCTTTTGAATGCTCTGGGTATGGGAAGATGCTAAAGGTGGCAATTGTTGTATGGGGGTTTTATTTAAACAGGCAAATCAGATAAAGGGCACTTGCCTCTTAACTAGTCAGTTAATTCACTCCATTAACTGGGTCTGGTCCAAGAAGAAGGGGAGCTTTTTAAATTTTGTTGAAACTGGAAATTCTCTCTTCATGGGGGAAATGCCCCATTTTGAGCAGCTGATGCCTGTGATTTTGGTGACACTCTCTGAGGCTGTCGTTAGCCTGGGAACCCCAGGAGTCTAGTGGTTCTTGATAGGCTTTAGCTGTTGCTGGGTTCTTGCCTTGCCTTGGAGGGCTCAGACAGGTATTTTACATCCCTGACTCCAGAGCTCAGCCTGCTGAAGCCTGGTGAATTATGCTGGCTATGCATGTGGCTTGGGGGCAAGGAGTTGGTTGTGTTATTCATAGGCGCTCCCTTCCAGCATGCCAAAGAGCAAACTGGGTACTTGTCTACAAAGGCAATTATTTCACAAGAAAGTTGCTGTAGGGAGCAGCAGGAGCCAACATGGTTAGCAGAGAGAAAAGATTTCCCTTATCTTTTTTTTTGTTGTTTTTTTTTTTCCTCCCGGTGTGTACATCCCTCTTAAACCATTTTTCAGCCTGATCTTGCCTCTGAAATAGGTCTGCTTCTTGCTAGGCTAGACTCGCCCCTAGCATGAAATGTTAACTGCATCGCATTATTGCAGGCTGCTACAGCTGGTGAGAAACAGGCAGCAGACCGCGTTTCCAACCCTGTCTGGGCGAACATCAACTCTGCTCTTCCCATAGCAGACGAAGCGGAGAGGGAAGGGACAGGGTCACAGGACTGTCCCAATGCGGTGTCTAAGGGCTAGATGACGGCTCTGGAAAGCACTCCCACCTGGGAGCACTGAGGGTCCCTTGCAGGCTGCGTTTCAGCACGGGTGGTGCATGCTGCCCCCTGGGTCGTCCAGGCATCGGCAGGCGGAACGGGACATGGGAACGGGAGACTTCACTGCAATAAGGATGGACTTGGTATTTCTCTTCTTAGAAGTGGAAAGTTCTTCTAGCTGGCCTTGGATTTAAAAAAAAAAAAGTTTGAGCTGATAGCTCTGCCGTCGCAGAGGCTCCCACTGTAATAACTGGCATCGCTTCTTAGTGGCACAAATTGTGACTGGGTCAGGATCGGTCCCCAGGTGTTTTCCAGCTCTTGGGGACAGGCGACAGAGCTTTCTGCCTTGCAGAGGGTACAAGCACCTTTCTTATGATCAGTTGTTGCAGCCGCTGTGAATGTGTTCGCCAAGCTCTATATTTAAAGCCTGATGTCTTCCAGGAGAGCTGGTCATCTCAAAACACCTGCATGGGGTGGGGGAGTGTCAAAGCAATGCTTTTTTTCTTTTAAAGTAGGACTCTCTGTTTACCAAGGGTCTGCGTTAGAACTTTGTCCTATTACTTCAGGTACTGTTCTCCATTAAATAGTGTACACATCTTGGGCACGTTACAAGAGCTGTCATGTAATAAGAGAGGGTCTGTTCAGGAAATACTAACTATCTGACCTCCCTGTGTCCTCTTTTGTGAATTGGAGGATGGCAGCAACGGTGATGCATCAGTACCCGTGGCCCAGAGCTGCTCTGGGTAGTGCCCATTGTCACTAATAACACTGTTTTTGAGAGACTGAAGGGTTTTTTTTACCCATCCGGTGTGGCTCCTCTTCGTGGGTGCAGTTGGCCTGGGGAGAGGACCTTTGTTTCCTTTTTCCAACTCAATGCCCAGTGGGTCCTTGCAGCTGTTGCAGCCCGAAGGCCGTGTGTGAGGTGCAGAAGGGGGCATGGCAATTAAGGGTCTTGACCTGGGAGGCTGCAGCTTGGACTGAGTAATGCTTAGTGCTCTTCAGGGTCAGGCTAAAGAGACCCGTAAACAACCCACGGGTGTTCATTACACGTGCCGGCGCTGGGCCTGTTACATCACCACAAATGGTGTGCTGGGAGTTTTTGCTCGCTCAACTCCAGCGGGTGCCGTAGTACTTGAGTTGCCAAATCTGGGTTTTGAGGACAAGGAGGCTTTTGCTGTGTCCCTGTAGCTACAGCGGGCAACTTGCTCCTCTAAATGGTGGGTCCCAGGGTTTCCTCTCCTAAGGCTTGGCTCTGCGCTGGCAGCCTGTGCCAGCAGGGCAGCTGAAGCAAAGCTGTCCGTGCTCACTCCTGATTAATGCAGTCTTATGACTCACAAAAAGTTAATGACTTTAGCCCAAGGAGTTCAGTGGTGGTAAATCTGGGCACTACATGTATTGTCCTCGTTCTGAACAGCGCAGCACAAACATCAAAGCGGGGAGATGGGCTTTACGCTAGGGATATTTGCACTGTTGCAGTGTACAACTCACCTGTGGCTCAGCAGCTGTGAGCTGCCTACCACTAGAAGCATAAAACAAAGTTAGTAAATGTGGAAATGTGCCTGGAGTTACAGGCTGGTGAGATGTACCGTGGTTCAGCCAAGTGATGATCGTGAAATATGGTATTCAGTTTTATAAGAAATATTTTGTTCATGTTTGGGGGTGTGGGGAGAAACAGCTACTCCATCCTTCACCATCTGCTCTCTTCTACCCAGGGAGCGCATGGAGTTATTGGAAGAAGCTAGGAAGATGGAAATGGCAAAGTTTCGCTACATCCTTCCTGTTTATGGCATCTGTAAAGAGCCAGTTGGCTTGGTCATGGAATACATGGAAACGGGGTCTCTGGAAAAGCTCCTGGCTTCCGAACCTCTGCCCTGGGAACTGCGGTTCCGCATCATCCATGAGACAGCTGTGGGGATGAACTTCCTGCACTGCATGTCCCCTCCGCTGCTCCACCTGGACCTCAAGCCTGCAAACATCCTGCTTGATGCCCACTACCATGTCAAGGTACGCACTGGGCACTCTGTGCCAGGGACCCATCTTTGGATATTAATGCATGGCTCCTGTCAAACCCAAAGGCCTAAAAGAAATTGGCAGCATTCCTTCTGAATAAGAAAAATGCCCGCCAACCCAACTCCTCCAATCCCCAAACTTGTCTACCTGATTTATGCACCATTTTGGTACATAAATAGAGGTAGGGTTGGGGAGCTTGTGAAAACTCTCCTGAAATTTTAGGAGGGGGCTAGTGTAGTGAACTCTGGTTTTGAGATCTAATGGATCCTGCTGTAAATTTCCTTGCAGTAGGGGCACGGAGCAGATGAGAACAGGGAGAGAAAAGCAGTGTGAACCTCTAAATCATCTGTGTCACTTCCAGAGCTCCCAGTGGTAACCTCTTTCCGTCTAGGTCCTTCTGGCTTTGTATGTTCCACTAAATACCCAAATCTCATTAACAGCTGGAGTCCAGAGAAGCCTTCCCAGAGGCAACTCAATTTTCTTCTTTCATTTGCTTAGAGCATATACAGTGAAGAAGTGTCTCTGTCCTGACTGTTTATGCATACCAGAGGTCACTTAAGGGAATTTTTGTGGCTGTATCAGCATGAAAATCTTTTCGTTATCCATTTCCAGAGCAAGCTAGCAAACTTGTTGGCCTTCTCTGTTGGAGGTTCTGTTCTGACAGCTGGGCTAAGGAGATTGTGCTTGCTTTTGGATCCTTCCTTTTGGTGAGAAAAGAGACATCTTTTTCCTGATGTTCCTGCCCGCCCCAATCAGTGGCCAAACTCTTAACCTTAGAACTTCAGGATTAATCATGCTGGCTGGCTGATATAACTCAGTACAAGTAGTTATAGATTTTTATCAGTGCCACCATCCATCTGCTCTGTTTTCCTGTTCCTCTCAAACTGGCCAAATGGCTTTGGTCTTTTACCATTCTAAAAATGAGGTTTTCATGAAATGAAAACATCTCTCCTAATGTCATGAGAGGGTTGGAGCCATAAGAGGTGTGTGCCACTGATGAAATCACACCTGTGACAGTCAGCTTTTTCACTAGGCTTCTTAGTGGTTTACTTCTTAGAAGTAAGAAGAAGTTTTTCTTTCCAAGATGGGTGGTGTCTACAGGTGGTCCATGGTATTATGACCAGAACATCAGGATCTGAACGTATATCTGAACGTATATCTGAAAGTATATTCTCACACATTGGTGCTGAGAGGCCTTTCCTAAGTAATTATTTACCTAAAGTTTGTGCTTGCTTGCATAACTTCTTAAATTCCTAATTCTTGACTCATCCATGAGCCAAGATATGAAGGCTGTATTTTTCTCACTGTTTCAGGAGGTTGAAATGCTGCCTGATATTCCGCCTGCTGTATAGCCTATATCTGGGTGGTGATGTAATACAAGGAGGCAAAGTGTGAAATGTACAAAAAAAAAAAAAGTGTCTGGTGAGATCATTGCTGACATCCCTAAACTGTTACTACTTGCTCTGTATATAAAGCACATGAAGGTCTTCGGACCCTTTCCATTAAGTTCAGAAAAGAATGGTCTAATCCAAACCTTTTTCCAGCCAGCAGTCTTACATCTGCAGGCATCCTGGAAACCCCTCCAAGCAGCAGAGCAGACACAGGAACCTATACACAAAATAAGAGATATACATATTCTGTGAGGCGCCTTCACTTTAAAAATGTGGCCCCAAACCTTCTTTTTGTGTGATGTGAAACTTGTAATTAAATTTCAAACCCTGAAGCTTGATTTAATATGTGTTTTCTTGCTGGAAGGCTAATGGAGCTCGTGATTGAAGTGTTTTTACTTTTTAAATGTTAGCGTTAATTTAGTAGGTGACCTGTCCCTAATAGAATCCGAAGGTGAGTGAAGAGATGTTGCAGACTGCAAAAGAAGAGTTTGGATGTAGGGAGGACTTTTATAAACTGTTTGCCCTCAAGTCAGGAAACAGAGAAGTCTTCCAGTGGAGCACATTAGAAATGCTTCTGTGCCATATTACTAGTTAAATGGAACCACGCCATCCTTCTTTTACGAGCACAATGCTTACTGTAAAAACCCCAAGTGAGGATGATGACTAATGCAGTAGTGTTGTACAGAACTTACCGTCAAGTGGGTGCCTCCATATCATAAAGCTGTCTCCTGTGTATTACATAAGTGTGTGCTGAATTTTGGTCTTGGGAAGGTAATTAAGAGAATGGCATTAGCCTGAGCACTGAGCAGAGATATAGATAGACAGATAGTAACTTTTCCAAAGGCATGTTGGGGGGGTTCCTTGCTGATTTTAAATATATATATATATATATAATAGATACAATGCAAGGTAAGGCTTTGCTGGTTTTTTAGAGGATGGATGCATGCATGCCTGCCTCCTCCCCTGCGAGTGGTGGTGGAGCTCAGTACTGACAGGAACCCCAGCTGGGAGGTCCCATCCCTGCCATGTCCTGCTCCATCTTGGTTGCCTTAAGCCATGTGGTTTCCTTGGGAGAATTATTCCATACCCAGGCAGGCTTTGCTAGCAGGGATCAGCCTGCGGGTTTTTTTCCCTTAATGTCAGCCTGTTACTTCTATTTGTACCAAGAAGATCCTCCCTGCCTTTTTCTCCGGTGTTCCATGTATACAGCCTGCCAATACTTACAGACTGTCTAACACCTAGTTTTTGCTTAACCAGACCACTTTGGTGAATCTTATGAGCTTGCTCTTCAGCTCTCCTGCCCTCTGTACGCATTCTGAATGTCTCCCCTGGGCTCCCTGTGATGTGGCAGTCGCTTGCAGGGAGCTGGCGCTCAGGAAGCAATGCCACATTCCAGTGCCCTGCTCGGATGTGATCACTCCCCAGGGCCCTGGATAGGAGAACACACACCCCCCAGTGCAGTAATCTCGTACCCAAACTTGTTGCCAGCTACCATGCCTGCATGCTCTCTCTATTGCTTCTTCCCAGGTTTCTTATCTTCAATATCTCATGGTTATGAGTGTTACTTTTTGTTCAGGTATTTAAAATGAAGTCAACCTGCAACTTAATACTTTTGGGCAAAAGCAGTATTTGTAAATTCTTGTTACTTTTACTATCCAGCCTGTTTTTTGCAGCTCCTCATCTTGTCATATATATGTATATATACACACGCACACGCATGCATGTATATATTTGTGGGTACACACACATACACACAGAGGCAAATCCCGCCAGTTATTTTTCATCTGCCAGATTTTGTTTTTAAAGCACTTGAAGCGGGATGAGCTGGTCTCACCTGTGCACTGCTTTAAGCTCATTGTAGTTGCTTTTATTTTCTTCCCCCAGTGCTCCAGTTTAAACCAGTGTGGAGAGTGAAGTTTGCTGCTGTGTAGTGCTGTGCTGATGGTCTTACTAAACATGGATAGGTTGCCTCTGTGGTCTTCACCTTTATTTGCTTCAGCTGAAAAAGGGGCTGCAAAATTTCTGAGTGTGGAGTCAGAAGAAACCTACTCAGAGGGCAAATTGGTTTATCAGAAAGCTTCTTAATGTAGGTCGTTAACTGTAGGTCAAAGTAATACCCAGAGGCTAGGCTGGTAAAGAGCCATTGTCTCTTTTTATTAGACTATCTGATGTAGTTAACACAGCTACTTTTTTTTTTTTTTTTATCGGCTGCAAATGCTCTCCTGTTATTAGAAATGAGAAGAGGCTTTGTTGTTTTGTGTGTCCCTTCTGCCTGTTTCCCACCCCTCCTGATCAAGGTTTCCATGTAGGGCCGTTGTTACGTGGGTCTTTAATCCCAACTAACAAAGCTGGTTTTCACCTTGATTGGTTCTTTAATTGATCTAATTGTGGTGGCACAGGGGAGGGAATGAGACCATCCCTGTTATGGCAATGCAGATTTATGATGGATTAAAATAGAAGTTTGAGCGTGGCTTTGGTTTGTGCCGCTTCTAAAGGGAGCATTACAAACATCGCACCTGAAACAGGTTTTGAGGAGTTAAGGTTTCAGGGCAGGTTGGAAAAGGATGGAAATACAGTCTGTTTCAGAAAGACTTCTTTTAGTAGCTAACTGAAGTGTGTTCATAAACACTGAAGTATAGACGTATGTTTGAAGTGCAAATGCTGGCTGTGTCTACACTTGGAATTAGCTTTTATTCCTAACTTTTAGTAGTCCAAATCTGTGACACATGTAAGACTCTTAAAAATATCTAGCACTTCATAAAGAACAAAATTGAAATAATCAGCCTTTCGACCCTATTCCGAGGGGAAAAAAAAAAAAGTCCTCCCACTCCAAAACACCCAAAAACCCCGTAGACAAATGTGGTGGCAGTCTCAACATCCAAGTGCACAGAGACTTTGGACAGAGACAAATAATGGATATGCCATCAGCTATTAAAAATTAATCTGATGGCTTTGTTACCTATTTGATGAAGAAAACCTTTTGGTGAACTCTGTCCCTGAGTCCATTGCAGTGGGTTCTTGAGTCTTATTTGCAGAAAAATGACATGCAGCATCAGAAGCTGAGAGCATGCTGCAGGATGGCCTGTCAGGAGACATCAGTGAAAGCACTTTCCAAGTACTAGTTTTGTTCCTGGGAGCTAGATTCCCACAGAGTTTGGGAATAGCTGACTTTACTAATGATTGTAGTTACGTGAGCATATCTACTAGTTTTCAAAAAGAAAAAACAAGTCCAAAAAAATAACTTGACAAACTCAAAGCATCTAAAACTTTGCAAGTGAGTGTTTTTTACAAACTAGAATGGAAATGTTCACAAATAACAGAAGCAGGGGAAGGCCTGTGTGCACAGTATGTTCAATTTAAACCAAACAAAACTAAAACAAAAAAAAGAAAAGGGGGGGAAATCTTCAGATCTTGGAATCTCTCAGTAAAGTAAGTGTTGCTGGGAAGTGGGCAGGAAAACACGTACAGCTCCCCTCCCCAGACGCTACTCACGTGTTTGTTCTCATGCAGACCTTTAAAGAGCAGAGACCAAGTGAGTTGTCTGAACATGAACAATCCCACTGTCTGCGTGGGCTTTGGCCAATGTTTTTTTTTCTCTTCTTCCTACCTCTTCACCGCGTGTTTTGCATGAAGCAGTCTGTCGCCTCCATGTCTCCTCTTAACTCTGCTGATATTAGGTATGCTTTTGAAGCATGATGGGATCCACCTGAAATAACTGATGTGAGGAGTGAGATTACGGGTTCCGTCGGATTGTGGGGCAGGGCAGATCCTGGGGTGGGCTGCGAGGGCTAGCGGGGATGCGGAGGAAGAAGTGGGGAGAGGTGCTCCACTTTCACTATCTTCACCAGCAAGGGTGCCTTGTGTTGCAGAACTAGGTAGCTGGCAAGCAATTTAAAGGCAAAATAGGTAAGTTAAGTGGCTGTGTCTTCCACCCACTGTGCAGTTCCCACTGATGTTTAAAGAAACTGCATGACTAAATACACCATGCAGTGTGGAAAATTTACCCTAAAGGAGCTAGTAAAAGCCACAAAAGCTGTCTGCAGAATCTTACTATTTTGTTGCAGCCTGGAAGATTCTTCCAGTTTCCAGTGCTTTCTGCAGAATTTGGTATGATTGAAGCTCTGCTCTACAGATGAATTTCCTATTAATTGGTATAAAACCTAGTCCTTCACAGTAGGTAGGGACAGGTTCACAAGGTAAAGTTCTTGCTAGCTGAGGAGGTATACTATGTACCTTAGCTGTTTCTTGGTTTTTAGGCTGAGACTGGGACCTCTTGTATCTACCTAGTGTGCCTAGCCTCCTGTCTTAGCTCCTAGCCTTAGATTCACACAGCATAGCTGGTGGCTCTTAATGCAGGAGTGTTGCTGTCCTGTCTGTATTTCATCTTTATTTCTTAACTTACACAGTAGGAAACCCGGTATTGTTTAGACAAAGGGGAAGGTGATTACTTTAATTACGCCTGCATGCTATATGGATTTCTTGAGGTGTATACAAGCCTCTGCTTCATGTTAATCAAAGGATAGCAGCGCTTCGCCAAGTCAGATCTGTTCAGACTTGCAGCAGTCGGTTCCTTTATTAACCTGACACCATGGGCTTGTGTGATGTTGGGGCTGTGCTTTTGTTCTCCTGTGGAGCACTAAGTGTCCCAAACTCATGCAGCACTTCCTGGGGCAGTCGATTCAGCTCTTCCCAGGGTAAGCTGGCTTGCAAACCTGGGTTTCTTGACTGTGTACTGCTTTCCTGGACTCCAGTGCTTGGCTTGCTGAGGAGGCCAGCATGAGCTCTTGAGAGTGGAGCCCTACAAGTGCAAGAAACTGTTCCTCCAGATGACTGCTTTTTTTCCCCCTCTCTCTTTTTTTCTTCTCAAGTCATTCTCACATTACCCTACAGATTTAAGATACAGATGGGCAACAGGTTGGATATACCTGTGTGCTAGGGTACAGGACTTCTACAGCTCCTGAGAATGTCTCTGTTGAGCTCTTTGTCCCTGGGAGAAGTTCTTCCTCAAGCTATGTAGGTTGCTTTGTTTGTTTTATGGCAAAGGGAGATTCCTGACATTTGAAGACCAATGGCTGTGTAGCCTGCCTGGTCTCCAGGAGGCTGAAGCTGGCAGCAGGTTCCTCCCTTTCCAGTCATGGATGCATGTTACAACTAGCTTTGTGGTATCTTTAGACAGAAACTTCTGAAAGTGTAAAGCAGGAGCCTATTTAAAAAAATTTTTTTTAAAAAAATTTTTTTAATTATGCTCATTGTTTTGAGAGAGAACTTTCTCAAAGGAGAATCTGTGAAGATGAAAAGGGGAATGAGTCATTGAAAAACCTGAGTATTTATTAGATAAAAATGTGTAAGTTGGGGGTGTGTGTGTGTAATCTTTTCTAACATGTAGACAAAAATCAGTAGGCTGAATAGTCCAAAAAGGCTTGACTTTTCTTGAAATTTCCGCTTCGTATAATAGACATTTTTGACCAGTGGGAAATAAGTAAGATAAAGGAAATTCCTTGCCTATCTGTTTGCTTGATGACTGGTATGCCTTTGAGAGCAAATGAATGCATATTTGTTTGACACTTCAAATTAAAGTGGAGGTGTGTTTTCCTTTTTATAAACTTGCTGTCACTTGTTCATTTCAGCTGTGTTCACTGCGTCACCGCACCAACTTGCTGTATCTCCTAGTTGCCAAAAAGAATTCCCTGTGTGGGTTTTTGATGTGTGTGTTTTGGTTTGGGTTTAGGTTTTTTTAACACTGGGTGCCTCTGGTGTTGGGCTTAGTCCTTGTTGGCATGGTCAGTGTAACAGTGATATCTGACAGAGCAATTCTCTTGCACTCATTGGAGAGCTCATGGTCTGAAACAGGTGCTCAGAACACTTAAACGTAGCGTGAGGTTACATAGGGAAAGGGGGTGGCAGGACCAATAATTACATTAAAGTAGTTTGCACTAGCTAAATTTGACTAGTTTTAAATTACAATAAATTGTCTTGACTGTTTGTTGTGTTTGCTATGCAATGGGCTAACGTGCTGCTGCTTGCAAAAAGCTGCTTGCCGTTTTTTTTTTTTCTCCAGCTTAACCATAAAGAAAAGCCTACCATAGCATAATGCTTCCAGAGATGTTTTCTTAGCTTAGTAGTTCTGAATGGCAGCTCACTCTATTTTGTTGGGTCACCCTATTACATCTGTTGTTCTTTACAGAAAATTTTTCATTAATGCTTCCAAAGTCTAATGGTAGCACTTCGCTTCTCTTCTTCCTCCTCCATTTTTTGCAGATTTCTGACTTTGGACTTGCAAAGTGCAATGGCTTGTCCCATTCCCATGACATCAGCATGGACGGCTTGTGTGGCACAATTGCGTACCTTCCTCCAGAGCGCATCAAAGAGAAAAACAGGTGTTTTGACACCAAACATGATGTGTACAGGTCAGCTAACTATGAAAACACTTGAAAGCACTTTAAATAATACTGTAAAATGAGCCGTCTTTTTCTGGCTATAAAACCTAATTAAGCATGAGACCCCTAAATCTAGTTTGAGCCTCATCTTGCAAAGGGTCACATTTGCTTTGCTTTTTGCAAAGCCTTTGTCACGTAGAGGCCTTTTAACAAACTGCAGCTGATCCTGGGTCTTGAGTGTTACCATTTCAAGTAACTCTTATTTATTAGCAACTGGCATAGGAGGCACTCTGCCCACCTTTAGTTTCCCCATCAAAAGGTACATCCTGACCTACTGTTCGAGTCTGTGATAAAATTCTTCAGTTACCTTCAGTGGATTTCATCACTAGGTCTTTGGGGGTTCTTTCACGGTAAGTATTAGGAAGAGGAAATCATAGCTGTAGATTAAAAGATATGTTGTATTCTAAATGGAATGTATTTCTTAATCGTTGTCTTGCAGGGTAGAACTATAAAATCCATGTTAATGCTTTGCTGCTCTGTGATTTTTGTTATTGTTGGTGTGGAGTAGTTGGTAAATGTTACCAAGAATTCTGCAGCCTCCAGCAAGTCCCTATGTTTACTGCCTCAGGTTCCTCCCTGCAAAAACTAGACTTTTAAATCATGGTTCTTGGCTGCATCTTGCTGTGTGTGTTCATCCGATGAATTAGATGCAGCAGTGAAGGACAAAGGAAGAGAATTTAGGAAAATAACTTATACTTCTGTGAGGTTTTTTGGCTTTTTTTTTTTTAAAGCTTCTCTAGAAAAAAATTTTTTTTCATTTATTTGTAGCTTTTCCATTGTGGTTTGGGGAGTTCTTACACAGAAGAAGCCTTTTGCAGGTAAGTTCTGTGTATTGTGGGTTGTGTTCGAATTTTTTTCCTTTCTCCTACTGATAAGCATGCTTCCTGCTCCACCAGCCCCAGATTACATGCATGTCCTGCAAATTCCTACAATCTTGTGTGGTAGACACCTTTAAGCTCTCAGATTTTGATCACAGATGTAAGTCCTCCTTAGTCCTACATCGTGAAAGCAGAACCCATATTGCCGCAGGGAGCCCTAGTCTGCACCTTTTTGCTTGTGCTGGAGTTTGCTGTGCAGATCCCGGTTAGTGTGGCCTGCGCAGACTTCTGGCGTGTTTGTGGCCAATGAGGAACAGCACAGAGCAAAGCCAACTGGCAAGCAACTGTGCTGTTTTCAGAAACAGCTTCTCTGTAGAGAGGTTCTGTAGTTTATTTGTAGATTGTGGGTACAGATTTGTTCTTTTTTTTAAAAAAAAAAAACAAAGCTGTCTGTGAGAATAAGCCTTGTTCCACCCTACAGTAAATGTACTGATCAACAGGCAGCTATTTAATCTTTATGACTTTTCCTGTGCATGTGACTAGCCTATGTATAGCAAGCATGTTTGAACAGGTTCCAGTCTACTACTAATTTTTCTCCGAGTGAGAGATCCCATTTAGCCCAGTGGTTGACTTCAGAGTCAAGAACCACATTACTGCACTGCTTGATTTGTGTTCTTCCTTCACCTTTATAAAAAAGTTCAGGTACCTGGTCTAAATAAAAGCTGTGGTTCAGTTTTCTTAGAGCAGATATGGAAATCCAGAGAGAGGCAGCACAGAACTGCTTGAGGTTTTTTTTTTCCTTTGGTTCTGTGTCTTTTATGGGTGGAAGAAGAACACAGTCACTCACTGATAATTGTTTTTAACTGGTACATGGGATGTAGGTGTTGCTACATTGAGGAATGTACTGTGGGAGAATAAAAACAACTTCTTTTTCCCTGTTGGTACAAGAAAGCACTCTAAATCTAGAAAAAATGCACGAAAAGAAAGTTTCAGCCCAATATACTGTTAAGGCTCATAGACAAGCGAAATCATTCCTTTTGCTGGGAGATCTTAATTTGTGTGCTTTTGCTTTACAGAGGAAAACAACATTTTACATATTATGGTAAAAGTAGTTAAAGGCCACCGCCCAGAGCTACCTGCTGTTTCCAAATCCAGACCTCATTCATGTAATAACTTGATCAAACTGATGCAAAAATGTTGGCAAGATGATCCTGGTGAACGGCCAACATTTCAAGGTAAGATTTCCTCGTAACTTGGCTGCCCATTTATTCTTCTGTGAGTCATGTTATTGCTCAGGACTCTGCTAATCCCTGGGGTAAATGCTGTGAACCTCTGTGACAGAATAAATAGAGCACATTGTATGGTAGAGACAATGATACAGGCCACTTATTCATTTGTGGAGGAAGGGATTATCTGGGGACAAGTCTGACCATGACAGTGTTATGTAAACACCTGTACTGAACCAAATGATCCATTTAGCCAGAAATTATGTTCATTTCTGACTGTGCGTATCAGGGCATATGCCAAGCTGGAGTTGGTGTGGTTTTCACCATACCAAAGCGTCGAAGGCCCTGGCTCTTGAAATTTACTGTTGTATGCTGAGAAGCTGAATTGTTTTCTTGTAACAAAACATTTTGTACCGTCACTTTTCTGCCAATAAAAGGCAACTTGGGTGAACTTGTCCAAAGCACCTGTTATTAATTCAAATGTGCAGATGGATGTAGCAAGTGCTATCTCCAGGTAGCTTCATTTAGCATTAATGGGAGAGATTTGCCTCTCTTCCCTCTCTCCTGCCCAAACAAGGTATGGGGGCTGAAGGGAAGAGGGATTCCATCTTTTTAAAAATATATGTCTAAAGCTGCCAGCAGTAGACTGGTTCCCATTTCACAGTCCTGCAGTGTAGCCACCATGCAACATCAATCTGGTCTGAATGTGGAAATGAATTGCTCAATCAGCCCTGTGCCCTCTTTGCTTAGCTACACGCTTGTACCTACTGATGAGGTGCTAGATGGGATAATCAAAATTGGAGTCTTTCTCCTACAGTATCTCAAAGCTGTTAAGCTCTAATGATAGAGAAAGGCAGCAGGACATCTCAGAAAAGTCTCTTATTAAAAAAAAAATCTCCAAAACCTTCTCTTGCTTTCTTCAAAGAAATAACTTCAGAAACGGAGGCCCTTTGTGAAAAACCAGAAGATGAAACAAGAGAGATAACTCAGGACCTGGACACGAAGAATTCCCCAGAGCAGCAGCCTGAGGTATTTTCTCTTTCTGCCTCTTCTTCAAGTGCACTAGGTTTTGCAAGGAACAGGTTCCTCTGTGATCTGCAACTTCCCAAGAAACCTTCTCTTTACTGCTTTTGTGCACCTTCTTGCCTGATAGAAGTGGGTTTTGATGAAGAGCTGGGATGCAAAAGTGACAGCAGATGCATGGTCCAGCTTAGGAAAACCTCAGCACAGGACTGAGTGCAAGTGGATCTTAGACTGTTGAGGGAGAGCAGGACAGTTAGGAAATAAAGGCTGGAACTATGTGGGTGTGAGTGATCTTTTAAAAAAAGCAGTTGATGGCAGAGCCATGCGGCTTTAGTGGCTGTGTGAGTACTGATGAAAGCTGCCCTCCTGCATCTGAAAATCTTCAGTGACCTTATTCATAGGTTTCATTTAATACAAACAGTGCTTAAAGGCTGCCTGCAAGCTAACAAACTTATGTTTCTTCCTGTAGGGCCTCATGCTCAGTTCTCAATATGGACCTTTCTAAAATGCTTGTGTGCTTTTCTTGAAGGGGATGTCTGCATTATCCCAGCCAAAACAGGAGCCTGCTCTACCATCAGTTAAGGATTACAGTCTCTCAGAGTTGTTGTCCCAGCTGGATTCGGGGATTTCACAGACTATGGAAGGCCCTGAGGATCTCAGCCGCAGCTCTTCTGAGTCCAAACTTGCCTCCAGTGACAAGCGGCTTTCAGGAGTTTCATCTGTAGATTCAGCTTTTTCATCCAGAGGCTCTCTTTCCCTTTCCTTTGAAAGGGAGAGTTCAGGTAATGGTCAGGTTTTTCTTTGTTGGTGTTTTTTTTGTAGTTGTTGGGACTGGGGCATGGGAGTCAGTGAGTTGGAGTAGTCATAGAAAGAATAGCACTCTGGAAATCACTGTTAGCCTTGCTTTCTCTGGCTGTCAGCACTACAAATTTGTTTACTGGAGGTATTTATTTAAAAAAAAAGAATAAGGTGGTTCCCAAACATGAGTGAATGAGAAATAATAAATCTCATTTCTTTTGAAAAGAAGTGACCTGAATTTCCATCAAAGCAATTACAGAGTCAGTCATGTAAAGGTTGGTTGGAAGGGAGGTCACCTAGTCCAGCGTCCTGCTCAAAGCAGACTAAAGCCAATGCCCAGTCAGGTCAGCTGAGTTTGTGGCTTTTTCAGTTATACTAAGCCACCTTCTCAGCAGCACCCATGAACATTGTAATAAAGACCCATGCTGTTGCACGCACAGCCCTCCCTTTTCAATCCAGTGCTGCAAAAAACAGGCATCTATTTTCCAGTTAGGCAAACAATGGTTAGTACAGGGAGACCAACCACAGCATCCTTTGTTCTTCATTTCACAAGAAACAGAATAAGTGGGGCTCCAAATCTGACCTGAAATTGTTCTGAAACTACTGCAGGGGGCTTGGGGAGGATTTTTTTGCAGTGAAGT
>VZTV01085829.1:0-19025 GCA_013400875.1 Anhinga rufa | reverse complement strand
CGCTATCTAACTGCTTTACTGGTATCTGCTTTTGGTAACCCAGCTATACCACACAGCAGTTGTTTTACCATGAAGGGCATTATCTGGCCATAAATTACTCATGGTTAAAGTAAGATTACAGACTATTAGGAAGGTTTTAATCAAATAAAAAATTAAATCCATTAGAAAAGTGATTTTGGAACAAGCATCATATTTGCTATCCACACATTTAAGTACTGGGCTTGCACATGAAAACCTGCACAGGAAACTAAGTCAGAACTGACCAAGAGATGAGATATGGGGACAGTAATTAATCAAATGGAGGGTGGCAAATACATTAGGGACCAGGTCCCTGGCTGATAATTCCGTGTTGTTCTGTGGGCTTTCAGGGATGAGTTAGGAGAGCAATGGGCATTTTCTGGCTCTGAGCCCCTCTTCCAGTGCGCACTCCTCTCTCTGCTTCACTCCTCTCCCTGTACTGGGGATGTGTTCCCTTGCGATGTTACTCCCCATGCACAGAGGTGGGCTTTGCCACAGCTATGGTCTGGTCACTACAGGTTTTCATGACCCAGTCCTAGCGCTGTGCTGTGCTGGCTGGAAAGATATATGGTCATACAAAGTGGCTAACATTTCTCTCTCTCTAAGGAAACCTTTTCCATCATCTAAACATTGCAGCACCATTACTTACATGTCTTTCCAATATTACTGTTGTGTGAGAGAAAGCTAATAGGTTTCAGTGGCAGTTTCTGTGCAATTCTGCCATCTCTGTGGTTAAAAGACTTCCTCTACATTTTGGAAAACTTCTGAAGATAGCTCACTCTCCTGAAACTCTTCTTCTATCCTGTAAACCTTTACAATTACAACACTGGGACAGCTCATTCTTCCAAGGAACAGTTCAGTCTAGTGCATACGTTTTACGCCTAAATAAAAGAGCCTTGACCTTGCAAAAGCTATCATCTAATTAGATCAGGGAAGTTAGCAGTAAATTTCAGTGAGGTAACTTAAAGGAATGTACCACTTTGCAGGTCATTTTAGCTGTGTTTAATTTACTGTGATGACTCGTGTTCAGAGATTTGAGTATTTACACTGGAGCATGGATAATACATAATAGATGTGTGTGCAGATGTAAGCTTGTAATAGATTTGGCAAGCAAAGTGTTCCTTCTTATGTGAAAACATATTTGTAATAATTTCAACACTAGTCCTGGGATTTTATTTGAAATTGGTGCTCCTTGCCTTGAGAATGAGGCATGAAGATGACAGAGGAGTCTCAGGCCTGTTTACAAAAGTAATTCAGGGGTTTGAGCACCCAGGTCTTTTGATGACACCATAAAGAATATCTCTTCTATCCAATTTAATATTGTCTTTTGCCCCTTGGCAATTTCTGTTTCATCAGACACATTTGTAGGAATACACTGGTCTCAGGCAAAACTTTGCCAGGAAGGTTTCCTAAGTCAGAGGTGGCTGATGGGTAGTGCCTGATGTGAAGAGCAAGGAGAGAACCCAGGAAAGGCAGCACTTCACCTGGCCAATGGAGACCTGAAATTAATTTTCCATATTCCAGACATATCCACTAACAACTGACTTCTTGGACACAGTGTGTCTGAGGGTTGTTGTTTCCCAGCCAGTCCTAGCCTTAGGCTTTGAATTCACATATCTGCTCCTGAAATTGTTTTCTCAGATCTTTCAGTGGGGTGATAGGTATTGTTCTGTCCAACACAACCGGTGTCCCGATGTTAACAGCATTCAAACCAAAACCAAAACAGCACTGATTAACACCAGATGATTTGTCTCAGGGTCGAGTAAAGCTTCTGTCAACAACTTGGAAAAATGGATCAGGTCAAACCTAAAACAAGCTAGCCTGTCTGGAAAACAGCTTGCCGCCTCTCTAATAGCCTGAAAGAATATTTTTTCAGCTCAGCTGCATTTTTCAGATGCATTTTATGTAGCTGCTCATGTAATTCCACATGAAGATGAATGAGCCCTGATGTGATCTGAACATCTAACATCCTCCATTCCTACCCCATCCTGTGTTTTGTCCAGCCTCATGCTAAGGCAGTCTCTGATTTCACAGGAAGAGAAAAGAATGGAATGAGCATTTCCTAGGAGATGACAAATTCTAGTTAAATTTAAGTGTTGGAGCTACTGCTTAGACTATAAGTTCTTAAGAGCAGAGTGATCTTGCTTTTGTTTTTGCTTATACACCTTGAGTTCAAGAGAGTACTGAAGTTCCTATGTGCCATTGCTGTAAAGTTTCTTCTTATTATGCAGTGCCTGAAACACGAAACCTGAACACTGACCTTTGCTTTGTACATGCAGGTGAAGGATGTTGTGGGTTATGATGCACTGGGCCATTGCTTCTTTACGGAGGATGGACCAGAAGAGCGCAACACATTTGATCACTGCCTTGGACTGCTTGTTAAACCTAGCACTCTGCTCCCCTCTGACCGAGATAGCAGGATGTGCAAGCTGATCACCGAGGGCGCTTACCCGGGGTACATCCCTAAACCCAGGCAGGACTGTAGGTGAGTGGGAGCCTTCCTTTTCTTCTTTCTTTTCTTTGCAGGACTTAGCCATAAGAGATAGCATTACATGTATATGATCATGTAGTCATCTGTAGAGGTCTGCACTGCATGCCCCAAAGGTTGGGAGAGCAGACTCCTTGGGGTCTTTATACTTGTGCTATTCAGATACCCACACACCTAGGGTGTAATTTTCAGTGTTAGCATAAAGTCAATTGAGACGGTTGCTACCTCAGATATTGAAAATCTCTCTTTCTTTTGGTGTCTTGACCCCAATGGCTCAGCAAAAAGTTGCTGAGTTCAGAATGGGCTGGGTTATGACATTCGTGCTCATGTCAAATGGTAGCTGATTTTGAAAATATTCCCATTTATTCAGAAGTCATTATTTGTGAAGAATGGATACTGTTTAATGATACAGCATTGGCATTATGTGTTCATTTGGCAGTCTACCCAAACTGTGGAGTGAAACCAAAATAATATAATAAATGCCGTTTAGCACAGAATTGGAATTTGACAATAAAAGATCAAAGACTGTATATGCCCTTTGGATCTCTAATAGTCTGTCTATACATGATCTCATGAAAACATTTTCATAAGAACTTCTGAAAACTTCTATTTGCCACAAACACTGTGTTAAATGTAAAAATGCCAAATGCCTTTCATCTCCCTTTTTGCAAGATCCTTTCCTCTAAGTGTCCTTGCAGATCTGCCAACTGAGTTTAGATGAAGATTATAGAAGCATTTGCAATAAGAAGGGATTTTACAAGTTCTTTTTGCCATTCTGTTGCCTTGTAGAAAAAAATTCAGTTGAAGTATAGAAGAAACACAATGAGCTTGGCTGCACAGTTAAGCATTAGATTTTTTTCTTAGAGGAATTCTTGGGTTCTTCATTAGCAGTAATTTTTAAGCACAGGTTAGAGAAATGACAGTCACAAATACTGTAATTGTGGTTGACCCTGTCATAAGGCAGGATATGGACTCATTGAGCCCCTGAAGGCCATTCTAGCCCTCCTTTCCATGATTTTTCAGCTGGTTTTCTGCCCCAAAATCAAGGTGCACAACCTAGGAATATGATTTCGTTGCTAATTACAGGCTGTTCAGGGAACCTACTCATTTTGATGCATATCAGGCAGTTAACTATCTTTCTTTTTCTTCCCCCATCCCTCCAACTCTTCTTGAGAGAGTACTAAACTCTTGAAGTAAAACCTGTGTGCTTAGCAGCTAGGCAAGCAGATCCGCAGCTGTAGTCCAAGGAGCATAGCAAGTGGTCTGGAGAAGATCTATGAAACCATGTTGTTTTCAGAGTGTTTTCCATTAAAAGCTGGACGTCAAGCTTGCCTTTAAGAGTTTAAAATTGATGGTGTATCATCCTGAGGGCAAGACCCTTGCGCAGCAGAATGGGAGGTCTTCCATAGTGAAAGTTTGTCTTGAGACCACAGAGCATTAGTGCTGTGTTGAAGCTGCTGGGAGACAGGAACACTTCTGCTTGTAGTCCAGATTTTTTTCCAGGATTTTATTCTGCTGTAGGTGGAGGGGGGAAAAAATATACACTAAAAAAGCGCTAAATTTCTGACCTACAAAAAGTCAATGGAAGGTCTCTGGAGCCAAACTTCCAACCTGAAAATGAGACAGTTAGAAGCTGATTGATGCCTAACAGCTAAAAATCTTCAGGGGATTTCTTTTATTTGGAAATACTCTCAATCTGCTGAGACTGTATCAGTATCACCCATGCTGTCCTCAGAACAAACTGGGGTTTTGTCCAAAGAAACATATTTTTAGCTTTTTACTTTGGCAAGGGAAAGAGATGAATTCATGCAAAGCTCTTTTTCACATCTGTGTTTGTTTATAAATTACACTTAATGTCTCCATTCATAAAATAAGTTAATCAGCCATTGTGCTCATTTTACACTGATAATCCATTTAATAGTCAGTGGGACATATTTTGTGTCATTTAAAAGACCCTTACATGAAGAAGCTCTAGGAAGGATAAGTGGAGATCTAATGAAAAGGTCCTATGGTACTTTGATCTGCAGTGTCTTCCTTTATAAAAAAAAATTGAAGGGCTGATCAGAAAAATAGCTTGTTTTGCACTGGGCTCATCCAGCCTGCAAGTGCATGAGTACACTAACGCTACCCCTGGCCAAGGCACCCAGCACAGGGACGAGGGATGAGCACTGGCTGGCTGCAGCTCCGTCAGCTTGGAAGAGGCAGGCAGTGCCACTGCCAGAAATTAAGACAATAGGATTGTGCCAAATGACACAGTAACCTGCCCAATCCACATGGCTTTGAGGAACGGGACCGAGCTGAAAGACAGGTCACTGTGAAAATATAATGTCCTTGCCCTTGCCTATACAGCAGGAGGTAGTCTATAAATAATCTCAAATTGTTTGTTTCTAGGATAGTCCCATTCCCAAAATAGAAAAATTTTGCTACATTTTCATGGTAAGTTGCACAAAAGGAACTTTGCCTTAGGCCAGCAAAATTAGTTGGCCTAAAGCCCACATGAAGTCCTTCATAGCAAAATTAAAATAGACATAAGGGTTCTGTGGGTTCATCCCCTGCAGGAGGGTGAATCTAACCCAGCAAATTTAGGGAGCCAGTGCTGGATGTTTTCCTTCCAAAGTTCATGTGCCTGTTGGTTAACGAATGCTGTGTGTCACAGGATGGACAGTGATGGATTGACCTTTCTTCCTTGGTGGGAATCTTTCAATTAAGAGTCTTCTATGTGCATTAGACAAATGGAGTCCTTTTGTCCCAAAAGAAATGCATAGGAGGGTGGGAGCAAATAAAGTTAATGAATCACAGCAGCTCTTGGAAAAGGCAGGTACTGGGGTACACTTGGAAAGCCCTTAAGAGGCAATTCGTTGGGTCCCTTGATTAAACAATCTCTAATGAACATTAGGGCTTACGTGGGGGCAAAGTTCTTTTCTGTGATTTGTGCAACAACAGATTAACCTTATCATAAAACATGATTGACATCTGACAGCTTCATAGCGGGCTTGGAATTGCAGTCAAAATTCCTCATTTAATAGTCAGGGTTTTAAAAGATAAGGCCATGCTCTCTGTCAAACCGCAGAGGACACGTGGTATGAGAAAAGAGAGAAAAAAAAACATTCCCTTTGCCCCCTAGGCAGGACCCTTTATCTGGGGAGTTATCGGTACTGCCTGTACTGGGGGGAGTTGATCGGTGACTCTGGTGTGTGCTCAAAGTGTCATTTTCATGTTATTCTTTGTTTTCCTGACCTGCAGCGCCGTATCCACCTTCTGGATAGCCAACCCACACAACAACCTTATAAACTGTGCAGCTGCGGGATCTGAAGTGAGTGCAGAAGTTTCTTACTTGGTAACAGCTCAGACCGGTTACAGCTCCGCAAGGCTGAGTTTCTTGCTGGAATAAAACCTGCTTCTGTTACTCAGGCATTTTTGAAACTGCTAGATCGAGACATATATTAATGTGGCTAGTGCTGCCAATAAAAAATAATGCTCTTCCTTTTGCTCCACACTTCTTGTCACTTGCTGTTTCTAGAGCTGGATGGCTTTAACAAAAATTCCCAGCCTTTGCACAGTGTGCAGCCTGAATAAATTAAATAAATGTGACTGTGGAGTCCCAGTGAAGTCTTTGGCATAGATTCTGTTGATTGCAGTACAGTAATGGTGCTCTGAAATTTCAATCAGCACTAATGCTAATTCCACAGGAATTCTTGGTCACATCAGGAGCCTTTATTTTCCCACTAAGACAAATAAACAAGCAAACCAAGCCTTAAACAAAGAGATGTGGTCTTTCCAAAGCTTCCAAATCTGAGTACCTAGATTCAGGCTCCTAGATACATTTTTAGGCAACTAAATAAAAAGGATCTGATTTTTAAGGTCTGCGCATGCAGTGATAGGAGGACATCAGTGTATGTGTGTGTATGTTATGGATTTCGAAAGTCTCACTTATAGCTTTAATATAGATGTCAAAGCTTAACTTAAGGCACCTTGAACATGCAGGAGTGTGATTGTGAATGTGTGTGTGTGTTAAACTCTTTGCTGCATATAGTTATACAGGTCAATGCTGCCAGCTGTGATTTGTCCTGAAATCTTCTGGCTTACGTCTTGTGGCTTTACTGATAGATCCTTGGGCTAATGTAGACCAGCAAAAAAGTTCAAGCAAAGTCTCAGATGTCCATTCTCTTTCTCAGGAAACAGGCTTTTGGTTTGTTCTACACCACGTGCCAACAGGGCCCTCAGCGGGCATGTATTCCCCTGGCTACTCGGAGCACATGCCGATGGGGAAATTCTCCAACAACCGCGCACATTCCAACTACCGGGTGAGTCTGCACGCAATGGGAATGCTGCCCTCGAAAAAAACACCATCTTCTCACTCCAGCTCTTTGGGTCTGCAAGCTATTAATGCTTGTGCTTTCTGTTTCACTAAAAGTTACTGCAAGCTTGTTTGTGTCTGCAGATAAAGCAGCTTGCGTGCTGGCGTGGGAGCTCTCGGAGTCAGCCAGCACCCGCTTCACTTGGCTCTTGGGCATTCAGAGAGGCTCTTCCCTCTGCTCAGGCTGCTTCTCTGCTTCTGCACTCCTAAAATAGTGCCTCCAGGAGCATCTATTGGCAGCTTGTATAATTATAGACTTCAATTGCCAATGTTAGCAATTAACTGAACAGCTTCTAGAGGGATAAATATGGGCTGCTGTGTCAAATCGCCTTCTCTTTACTTATTTACCCTTAGCATGCCATGTTGTGTGGCTGTGTGTTACTGTTACTGAGTGCTTTAAAGTGCAGCAGGGTGTTTATGTGTATGGGGATACATGCATTTACAAGAGAGGTGCAGTTTCTGGAAATCTGCAGCTATTTTGGGGTGTATATGCAAGTCTGCATAGTCCTGGCAGGCCTCTGTTTCGCATGCTAATAGCAGAAGCAGTTATTAGGATCGTGCGAGTGACTTTGGCTTAGAACAATTAGAAGTAGAGCCTGGAGATTGAAAGAACTGTAGAATATATAAAAATACTGTAATATTGCATTTCTCTTTTCTTTTAGGCTGGAATGATCATTGATAACGGTGTTAAAACCACTCCAGCCTCTGCCAAGGACAAAAGACCTATCCTGACACTGATTTCTGGGAGGTAAAGTGTTTTGCACAGTTTGGTTTAGAAAAGACTTCTCTATAGCACTGACTGAAAGCTATGAAATTGCCCCCCAAAAGGCTGACAAGAATAATTTCAATGCCTTTGGAGTGGCTTTTGTTGAGGAAAGGTCTTCACTTATATTTACCACTTTCTAACTTCATCTTCTCCATTCCCCTTCCTAAGAGACCCCCAGCACTCACACCCTCTGGTTTTGTCCTTGCTCTTTAGCTCTGAGCTGAGCTGGCATGGATGTTACATCTGCTCTAGGGTGTTCCATTGACTTTTTTTTTTTTTTAGATAAGCAAGAAAATTAAATGGTGTCTGGTCAACAGCCCTGCTGGGCAGAACTTGCTACAAGAGTTTCCCAGGAATAAGAAATTAAAGTATTTCCTGGGATTGCTCTGACACTGCAATAATAATTACAATTAAATGCACAGAGTGACCCTTCATCCCTGCTGCTGTGCACAGCCTCTGTGTGGTATAATGGAGTCATTTGGAAATACTGGAAATGTATCAGCAGACCTACCATGGTCTGGTGGCTTCTGAGAATCCCCATTCTTTCTCCAAAGCTGAACCCAGCAAGGAGGCTGACGTAAGCAAAAGGCTTCTTGCGAGCAAAGTGTAATAGCATAAAGACCGCCCTTTTATCTCATTAGAGTTTGAGTCTGGCTCTTAACTTAGTTACCAACCCCAGGGAGAGAAAAGGACTTAAATATTCTCAAGTTTCATAGTTTTCTTTCCTGACAGACCAATTGCCTCCAGTTGCACCCAGCCTGCATTCCCCCACGGCTGGGTTTCTTGACAGAAGAAGCCATGTAGGGAAGAGAAACCTGCTGAAAACCTCTGCTCAGCAGGGAAGAATGACAATTTTTTCCTTTTCTCCTTTCCAGCTCTGGGGCATGGGTTACCCAGATTGCTGTAGTCACACAGTGGACAAGCATTGCAAGGGTGGGATCTGTCCTCCTCCCCAAGAGAACTCAGCCAGCAGCTCAGATATCAGTTATCCTGTGTCTACATCACCCCAGTGTCCTGCTTAGCAGCTCATGCTAAAAGATATTAAAAAGTGGATATTATTTACATTATTTTAATGCTCAATTACTTGAAATTATTAATTTAATTATAAAAGTAACTGCTAAAAAAATAACTTACTAAGAGCAGCCTGCTCTGCAAGTATCTCCAAATTCTCTTAGGAGCCTGATGCTGCTTTTCCATATAGCTGAGCATGTGCCTTAAGAAACTGCCTGCTGCCACAGGCGCAGTAAGTGATTACAAAAGGCAATTTGTCCCTTGCCATACAAGGGCAGGAATGACCCCTGGAAGCCAAGCAATTCATAATGCAGTAATGTTTATGCTCGGGAATTACCCACCAGCACAGGCTGCAGCTCAGATTATTTATATTGTTTTCCACTTTTCATGTGTCAAAGCAGGAAGACTGAATAAGTGATTATAGCCGGACTGGCTGGGACATACTTTGAGGTAGCCTGGGCAGTTAGAGAGTTGGAGAAATTATTCTGCATTGTTACAGCATTAAATATCTGGCCCAAATTCTGTACTCTGAAGTGTTCCTCCAGTTACATATGGATGTGAATGAAACTGGAATCCATCTCAAAATATCTGTATTTAACAATGTCTGGGGAATTCACAAGCGCTGATACTAAATCTCTCCCTGAAAGCAAATTCACATTTGTAGTGATGAAGCTGCCAAAGCAATATTCATTTACTGGAACCCTATCAGCCTGATGCTCAGTTTTAGATTGATATGATGGCTTATTAAGTAAAGCAAAGTGCTATTGAATATCTGTTAGTGATTTGACAGCTTGGCCTCACTACCCACTGCTGAGGCATGAATTTTAATCTCTGGACCATCCGTTGCTGGCACTAAGTTGGATACTCATCTGTCAGGTTTTCTAAGATGTGTAGTATGATGGAAGATGCTCCTTCAGCAGCAAAAGGGAAAGCTGTGCCTCAGGACTGGGTAAATGACAGCCGAGCTCAGCATCACCATAGCAAGCCAGATCCTTGCTCAGATCCTGTGGCCCGAGCGGTGGCCAACAGGCAGCAGCTGAGGGCACACATTGCTTCAGTTTCCACTTGCGTCTGCTTTTTTTCCTATGTCAGGCCAATATTTTTCATCATACTTGAGAACTTCAGAGTTAATAAATCTTATACATGTGTCCCATGTAATGTATAGTGGGAATAGTGAAGGACATACTCTCAGCCTCTTTCCAAGATGTTTTAATTCCTTTCTACAGCAAAGAAAATTTGGCAGTGGTACTCATTGCCACAGTATAGCCAAGGTTAGGAGATAAGAATGCTCAAAAGGGAAAAGAAGAGGCTATTTATCTAAACAACAGGAATATGCTAAAGGATAATAGTAAGGGATTAAAAAGTATCTCAGACTTTTGGGAGCAATAATAAACTTTCCATGCTTTCAGCAATATATCAGCAATACAGTAATGGAAAGGTGAAAGGAAACTTGGAGTGGGTCTTTACAACTGCCTCGCCTGGACCGTCCTTCCCTTGGCAGTTAGGTCTGGCCATCACTGCTTCAATAGACACGCTACTTGGATGGACTGTTGTCCCAAAGCTGCTCCTGAGTTCGCAGAAACCAGATGTTTAGCAGGGCCGTGCACCGAGCAAGGCTACCTTCCCTCGCCAACCTTTCTTCTCTCCTTCTGGTTACAGATACAGCCCACACAAAGATGCTGATCCTTTGAAGCCCAGAGAACCTGCAATAATTGAGCGCTTTATTGCCTACAAGAATCAGGATCATGGGGCCTGGTTGCGGGGTGGAGATGTGTGGCTGGACAACTGCCAGTGAGTTTTGCCTTATTTCAACTCTCAAAGTTCAGCCTGGTGTTTATGGCGAGCATAGCTGTGGTTCAGACTATTTATATTGCTTTGCACCTTTCGTATGGCCAAGATTGAAATAAAGATGAAACGTTAAGTAAACACAGGCATTATTTTACACAAACAAAACCTGCTTTGTCTGAACTGAAGACCCCTCAGATTGTTTCTGTGTGATGCTGACCAGCATTTGAAAATGGTCACATACACACACACATAGACACAGACACACAGATGCAAATAACTAAAAATAAAACCTAATTTTTTTACATGAAAAAGGAGATGCTTGAAAAGAAAGCAGCAAAATCCACCACCTTCCCTGGCTAAGTCTGGTCACAGATCCGTTTTATGTGGTTCACTGTTATGCTGAATAAGCGAGTACTGATGAGGCAGACATAAAACTATGCATCACAGCAGCAAGGGAGGGAGGCTGGGCAAATGCGTGCTGTGCTCTTTGAAGACTGCTTCCTTCACTGGTCAGAACAGATACTTGTTTTGCCCTTGAAAACATATAATCTTCTACAGTTTCTTTTGCTGAGCCAGGCTCTTGATATCAACCTCAATGAAGAAAGAGGAGAAAAAGGAAAAAGCTACTTTACAAGGCATATTGTGATAACCCTAGTAGGAATAGCTGTCACACCATTACCTGGTGTCCAGTTCCCAGCCAGAGCTGCCTCACCTTTGAGTGACTGGTGGTATGAACTGGTCCAAGCGACCGGTCAGGTTGGCAAGAATGAGACTGTAACAGAACAGTCAGAAACATAATATTGAGTAATACAGTTTGTTCTTCTTATGAACTTATGAACCAGAAGGTAAGAAAGCTCTAGTGCACTCCGTGGCCAGCAAGAGCTGTCTTCGCAGATCACACTCATGTAATTTAGACATTTGCATTGCTTATGGAGCAAATGCAGTGTATGGTGGTTGCTAAAAGACCAAGTACTTTTATCAGTTTCCAGCAACAAACCTATGAGTGTATGTGAATTCGAGGAAGCAACCATCAAACTGTAATTGTCTTTATAGCCACAGTAATTTCCATTTCTATTGCTACAAAAAGACTTATGCGTTACATTAACAAAACAAATGTTAATGTGGCTTGCAGTATATAAACTACGGTCTGTGTTTGTGGGGCTGGAGAAAGGAAAGCAGAGGCGATAGCGTGTAAAGGGCTGCCACCTACAGACAGAAGCAGGACAAAGCTGGGGTTTACTCTGCTTGCGGGATCTCCACTGGTGGTTTTGCTGAGGCCAGTGATAGACCTGTTAAGAGTGACACCGATGTGAAGATACCACCAAGACTTATTCATACTATCATACTATTTGTAGCCTTGCTATAAGCAGGAGTCATGGACCGACAGTTGTGATTTATCTCATCTAAAAGCTTTGGAATTTCAGCAAAATGGGTGGACATTTAAATTTTACTTTTTTTTTAAATAAGGAAGATCTGATCTCTGTTTTCCTGATGATGAAAGAGAAGCCAAGCTTCTCTGCTTTTATAACATTTCACCTTGTAAAGTTTTTTTTATGGAAGCAGTTTGTGATACATGAACACAGGGGAGCACTGAGGTGTGCATAAGGCAAAGCTCTATTAAATAATAAAAGCTAGTTGGAGTGAGAGATAAGCATGATCTTGTTACCTGACAGTGAAAAAAGCGTGGTCATTAGTCACAGAGAAAAAGCTTTATCACAGAAGTAAAGTATGCCCAGTAATCACCAGCTTAACCTCAGCTTGGAGCAATCAGGTGCATGACTGCTGCTTCATATGATCTGCATATACTGCAAGATGTGCCAAAAAAGGTCTTCCAAAACTGGACAGGGAACAAGCCTGGAAAAGCCTCAGCCTCCCCATAAGCACTGTTCAGTAATTAAGCCCTGCTGCCCTCCACCTCATTGGTTTGGTTATTTTGATTGGACATGATAACACAAAGCAAAACCAAACCTCTTCTGAAGCATCTCTCTACTCTTTGCAGGTTCGCTGACAATGGCATTGGCCTGACCTTGGCGAGGTAAGTGTGGTGCAGGTTGTGCTGCAGCCTGGGGCGCAGCTGGCAGGGGTGGGTGTGAGCAGCCCTGTCACCTCCAGCCCTTCCCTCCTAGTGGTGGGACGTTCCCTCATGATGATGGTTCAAAGCAAGAAATCAAGAACAGCCTGTTTGTTGGTGAGAGTGGAAACCTGGGCACCGAGACAACGGACAACGAGATCTGGGGACCTGGAGGTCTGGATCACAGAGGAAGGACCTTGCCCATCGGCCCGTAAGTTCAGCTTAGCACATCAAAGCACTGACTGTTCCCATTCTCAGTGCAAACTCCATCCCAGTGTGGTTTCTTCAGCACTGTTCAGTTTAATAACCATTACAAAGAAAGGATTTGGTTTCATGTCTCCTGATCCCAAAGTCCTCACTGTACAGCTGCTGCTGGCAGGTACATACTTGCAGGCTGCCAAGGCACCGTCAAAGTCCTCTTTCCTTCCCCCTCCCCTTTGCAAACAGAGTTGAGAAGACATCAAGAGGACTGTGTGCTAGCTGGGCGCTTCTGTATGTGTGGTCAGCTGTGGTTGAGCAATGTGGCAGTCTCCATCCAGGTCAGCTGCCAGGAAAGCTCATAGAAGGCCTTCCCTGGGCTTGAAGTGGCCCAGATGTGGTCATAGATGTACTCAGAGCTGCTGTTCTCGTGCTGCTGTGCTACAGGAATTTGATGCCTTTGTTAAATAGTTTTGAAATTGCCAGTGAACATTGTGTGTGGCCTCTTCCTAGATCTTAGTCCTACAGATCGGTTTGCAAGTGCAATAGTGTTTTGTTGTTATTCTGAAAACCACAGTTATCCTAACAGCAGCCCTACAGTGAACAAACAGATCAGCTGATTTTTTTTCTGCCATATTATATGCCTCAGCTTTGCTTGTTGGTGGCGATACAGGAGGTTTATTATTAACTATAGTAATAATGAAAATCCAGTCTGCTACAACTCTCCTTCTACTCTCCTTTACATATATATATGTGGGCATATCTCATCTTGGGCGTTGTGTGCAGAAACTCAGAGGGACAGAACAAATGCACAGGAGCAGACAAGTCTTGTCTAAGGGAAACCATCATATGAGGAAGGGATCAAATTTATTTATCATAAGTGAAATTTGAAACGTCATATCTTAGCCTCTTAAGGAGCTTAAGCATCTCGTTTACTTAATCAGTGTGAAAATGGTGTCTTCTTTACCTTGCGGATGATATCAGAAAAGGCTGTTAAAGGTGCATTGGTCTGTCCCTTCACCTCTTTTCAACCCTATAGATTGTAAGACCTGTCCTTGTTTTCAAATCCATTTTTTATTGCAGTTGAGTTGCACTGTTTCTCTTCAAGTTCCTTTGAAAGATGTGGTGGGACTTCTTTTAGCCCTGCCATTACTCAGCCCAAGAAATCTGCATGGCTCTGATGAGTTTCAGGTTTCACTGCTGCATAACTCATTTCTGATGGCAAACACAAATTTATTCATTTTTAGGTCAGTGCTTTGGCATTGCTCTAAGTTCCTTCCCTGGAGGAGCACAGACCAAATAAAGATGATCTGTTCAGACATGAGAGAACTTGAGCTGAACTTGCAAGGATAAGAGGACTTCACAGACCTAAAAAGGAGGGAAATCCCTTCTCTTCCAAAACATGAACTCAGGAGTCTTCCTAAGGGCTGTGAAAAATGAAAGCAGCTGAGACAAGTACTGTGGGGACTGTACATGTCTAGAATACATTCTCATCCTCATGCTAATGTGTCATGACCAAGTCTCTCTGTCTCCTCCAAATGTGTTTTAGGGATTTTCCCATTCGAGGGATTCAGTTCTACGATGGACCTATCAACGTCCAGAACTGCACCTTCCGCAAATTCGCTGCCCTGGATGGCCGGCATACGAGTGCCCTGGCCTTCCGGCTCAATAACGCCTGGCAGAGCTGCCCCAACAACAACGTCACCGACATTCACTTTGAAGATGTCCCTGTAAGTTATTCTTCTCAGAAAGGCCTTTTCCAGTTGGCTTGGAAATGGGGTTGTGGGCAAAAAGGGTGTAGCAGCCTTTAGGAGAAAACATGAGATCTTCAGGAGGTTGCCCATTGTCTTTGCCAGAAGTTTAACAAAGAGGACAGCAGCTAAGAAAGAAAATTGGATGGGAGAAATAAAAAGAAAATCCAATTCTCTGACAGGTTTGCAGCAAACCAGATGCAGACATCGGTTTCAAAAAATAGTGACATTCAAGTAAAAATAATTTCCTTTTCTGTGTGTCTCAGAAACTGTTGAAATAGGGAGAAGAATCTGCCCCCTTATTTTCAACAGCAGTATAATATTAAAGCAACAACAGACGGAAGTCTGTTGTGGAAGGTCTAACTCACCTAGAAGCAGAAAATACTGATTTTGGGAAACAGCCAGTGAAACTGAGCCGATGCTGGGTACTTCTGCAACCCTGCACACCAGGGTAATTCCAGGGACTCCAGTTCTGCAGGCACAAATGTGAGCAGGACCCAGCCAAAAAGGGTCTGCCAAACTTTGAATTACAGTATGAACTTCTGGGTGCTCGTCTGAACTTGTCCTGGGGTCTGTGCTTTTGAGTTATTTTTGTATTTACTAGCACAAATATGTGCTAACTGGTTCGCTGAGGTTCACCTCTAGCAGCTGTTAAATCCAACTGCCAAACATTACAAACAAATAAATAAATAAAGTGGTTGGGACTGAAATGATTTGGGTTGCTTAGCTTTCAAAAAATTAGCAGACTTGCTCGCATGTCAGGAAAACTGCTGACTAGTGATCCTTGTGCCAAATGGGATGGGAAAAGCAAAATTCCCCTAAAAGTTTTGGTAGGTCACTCTGTCACATTGCACCAGGCAGGCTGGTGACATGACATTTATTTATGTTGGATAAAAATATCAGTCTGAAGTTGCCTGAGCAGCCATTTCCCAGGGGAGGTTGCTGATTGTTCCCAGCATCAGTGTGGCTTTATGTGGCTTTGGAACCTTAGACAATGAGTGAAGTGGCTCTAGTGAAATAGCACTGCTTCCTGAACCTTCCTCCAGAATTTTAAAATAAACCTTTTTAAAGCTGAGGCTGAAATTCTGGTTGTTTTAGCCTTTCCCCCATGGTCAGCAGGGAAATCTGTGTCTGCTCTGTCTGATAAATCAAACACACCTTTTAAGTGTGTGGCCCAGCTCTACACTGACTTCAGGCTTAATGAAAAGGCAGTGTGCAGGCAGAGGAGAGACAATCCTAATAGTATTGTACCAAACGACACCAATGTTCCTGCTGACTAACATAACCAATGATTTAGATGCTTCCACTTTTGGATGCTGTTTCAGAACCTCATAGTTTTATTACCACATAAGTGCTATCTCGGACAACCTGCAACCCCAGAGTCATGGGGCCTCAGAGCTATTGAATATCAAGCCTACAATGTCTCAAGTTGAGCAGCCAAAATCTGTGGGCATTTAAAAAATTGTGATGTTAGAGTGTGCACAGATTTCTTCATGCACAAGTTGACCCACAAACCCAACACCATTTTCTTGTCCAAGCTACTTTCCAATGCCAAATAAAGTCAGAAAATGGATCCTTTGAGTCACTCTAGTGACCATAGCCATCCTTTGCTCTGTACTGTAAGCGATTAATTCCTTCCTGGAGATGTAAATGTGTTTCATTGTTTTGTTTAGATTACCTCAAGGGTCTTCTTTGGAGAACCTGGACCCTGGTTCAATGATCTGGATATGGATGGTGATAAAACATCAGTTTTTCATGATGTAGATGGCTCTGTGTCAGAATATCCAGGCTCATACCTGATAAAAGAAGATAACTGGTTAATCAAGCACCCTGACTGCATTGATGTGCCTGACTGGAGAGGTTCCATCTGCAGCGGACACTTTGCACAGGTAAAGCTGCTTGCCTCGCAGTATCATTATCACTTTATTTTATTTTAAATTTCTTCGCACTGTAAAGCTTGACCTTTAGCAATGGACTTTCTTCAGGGTGCTCTGGGTTTATTTATCTGTGTGTCTGCACAGGTGGTTTTGAACATGAGGATACTGTGGTACATTTTCAGATACTTTGGCCTTGACTGTTAACAGCTCTGACAACTTCTGCCTGAAGTCCCCTAAGAGCTCCATGAACATTAACAGATTAATATTCATAAATCTATGGGCTGTCGGCTGGTTATTTTTCCTTGATTTATGGAGGGAAGTGTTGCCCAGAGTGTTACGGGAAATGTGCTGAGGAGTTGAAATTAGACTTCAGCTCTCATGGTCTTTCATCCTGTTGTGTAACCACCAAACCATTCTTCCTACCACACGGCCTCCGAGTGCTGCTGCCTTCAGAGAGTCCTCACTTTCCTCTGATGAGTAGCACCTGTTTGTCTTAGGTGTTGCAACTGTTGTTTTTTTTCCGTGTAGTGCCACTAAAGCCAATTTGTAACCACTGAGCTGGTTTTCCTGCTTCTGAAATCCAGACAGAAGGGTCCTTGTACAGTAGAAGTCAGATGTCTGAGGTAGATGCTGTCCCACTGCTGAGGGTTGCCACTAACGCTGTGCAATACTTCAGCCCTAATGCAGGCCTGTTTGAAGCCTTGACTGGCACATAGTATTGAACTCAGTGGATGAGGAAATGATCCTTCATTTTTTTCTGAAACCAGTTTACTTTGTTGAAAAGGAAGCCTAAGAATTTGACTGTAAGTGGGTGGTGTACAGGTCACCGCTGAAGTCACAGGCCTCGCACCAGTTTGCATCTGTTGAGTAGCTGTGCCTTTAATGTTTTACTGTCATTTATTAAATCCTTGGTGATCTTTTTTTTTTTTCATCTAGATATACATCCAAGCCTACAAGCCAGCCAACCTGAAAATGAAAATAATAAAAAATGACTACCACAATCACCCACTCTACTTGGAAGGGGCTCTGAGCAAAAGCACTCATTACCAGCAGTATCAGCCAGTCATAACTCTGAGAAAAGGCTACACCATCCACTGGGACAAGACAGCCCCTGAAGAGCTGGCCATATGGCTCATCAACTTCAACAAGTAAGTGATCCGACTGAATTCCAACATTCCAGCCCAGTAATGTAACTGCACATTTTTAATGGGTGAGGTCATCACCTTATGAGCTCTTCCAGAATGAACATACTTGTTCCAGGAAGTCCATTGAGTTCACCATCTTTCCATTTGACATCTCAGTTTCCTGTTTCCTCCCCCGGGAAGCCCTGAGAGATAACACAGTTCGTTTTTAGAATCCTCGAGCTAATTCATTCCTGGTGCATGGAAGTCGCAGGTGTAGAAGTCAGGAGCAGATCTGATCCACATTGCTTAACTAACCCATGGTTGTTATGTCTAATTTACATGCATTGATTCATCCCAAACCATTGAAATTTTAACTGGCCAGGAAAAAATTAAGTTACATTTCAGAGTGAATTATTTAGTTTGGCTTCTAGCATGCCCAGGAAAATAATAGTCATGTGTCAACTTGTTATAATGTGGGTCTTTGCTATTTTTAGGAACGACTGGATCCAAGTAGGGTTTTGCTATCCTAAAGGGACGACATTTTCCATTCTCTCAGACGTCCACAATCGTCTCTTGAAGAAAACATACAAAACTGGAACCTTCTATAGAACCTCTCAAATGGAGAAATTGGAGCATAGATATCCTAGCAAAGGATACTACTACTGGGATGAGGACACTGGGTAAGGAAGCAGGCCGTGCTGATTTGGACACCGCTTTGAGAAAGCTGCTGGAATTGTGAGCCGTTTGGCTAATGCTGTTAGCAGGGATCACAACAAAACCAGAAAGTCTTTCTGGGAATGTGACCAGCGTTTAATTTTCCTGGGACTCCCGCGGCTGCCAGTCATTCATAGCTTCTGCTGCACTGCCAATTACTCTGGGAAATGCTTTGCCAAGTGAATACAAATTAGAAAAAAAAGACAAAAGCAAAGTGCAGCGCATGAAACTGAACCAGAGACACACCCAACCCTTTTTGTTTAGAACAGCAACCATTTGTAAACACCATGACAGGGATGCACAGGAACTAGGAGTGTAAATCCTGTTATTTTCTTTTAAAGTATTAATATAATGGGAAAGAAAGAGATACCTAAAATACAAACCATGCATTTCTGCCTAAATGTATCATTATAAAATAGAGCTCAAAGGGAGCTCAGGTTTAATCTAATTTCTCTGTGTTAAGTTCCCTGACCCCCCCAAACCATTTCTGAGATGTGTGTCCCCTTTTATTTGCATGTGGTATGTTGAGCACTGTAAAATGCAGACATCGGTCCTGAGGGTTTGCAACGCACTAGGAAGGAGTCCACCAAAACCGGGAGTTAGTAATTTTTTGCACAGAAGTCTCAAGGATGCTGTTCACTCTTCTCCCCAACCTGCAGGCTGCTGTTTCTGAAACTCAAAGCTCAAAATGAGAAGGAGAAATTTGCTTTCTGCTCTGTCAAAGGCTGTGAACGAATAAGGATCAAAGCTGTAATCCCCAAGACGGCTGGCATCAGTGACTGTGAAGCCATGGCCTATCCCAAGTACATTGAGACACCAATAGTAGAAGTGCCAATGCCTAAGAAGCTTTCTGGTGCACAAC
>VZTV01085828.1:0-27502 GCA_013400875.1 Anhinga rufa | reverse complement strand
GGGGGAAGAGTAATATTACTTCCTATTCCTAGTTTCCCCAGTTAAAACTAATCTCATCTCCTGGTATTCACACACCCTGGGAGGTTAACAGAATCAAGAAAACAGGGAAATCCATGGGCATAAAATAGGCAGCAAATATCCAAAGGGATGCTCTCCTTTACAGCTACAGCACATACATGTGTCTCTAGCTCACCTATTATTTGTTTCTAATTCCTTTGGATATAGAATGCATTATTCTGATGTTATTTTTGCCAAAAATCAAGCCTTTACTTTTTTTTTTACATCAAGAGAGATTAGAAGTTCTTAAAAATTGAACGTTATAAGCTGAGTTTTCATTCTTTACTTAGTAGTCAATTAAAAAAAAGGCACAGAACATCTGGATTCCTTGGGAGCTGTCTTATCTCCAGTAATGTATGTGTGATACAGGCTGTGTTATACCAGCCCTTCCCAAGATAGCTTCCACCTTCCAATGAAAAACAGGTGGGCAGACTCATGAGTAGCCCAAGACTCACTCAGATCCAAGACTGCTACCCAAGGAGAGACCCTGAACTGTACTTGGGCAGAACACCAGCAGGTGCAGCAAATCTGCTGCCTTCCCCTGTGCATGCCAAAGACAGCTGGTGCCAGGACACAGAAGAGTAGTGGTGGGGAGGGAGCAAGAGGGGTACATTGCATGTGTCCGGGTGTCCAAGGGAAGGCTGTGCCAGGAGAGGGGACTGGGCCAGACTGGGCAAGTGAGTGGACACAGACAAGAGGCGTCAGACAGATTGCTTGGTTGGTTGGAGATACTGATGACGCCTTCAGAAAGGCCAGGAAAAGGAAGTTCCCAGAACAGCTGAGCTTGTCCCCAACGGTTTTGTCCCCTTTGTGCTCTCTGCTTGCATCTGGGTGAGGTCAACCCCCCTTCCTCTTCCTCTCTGCTTTTGTAGTGAAGTGACATCTTTGGCTCCAAACCGGACAAGGGCAGAACAGACTGTGTGATTATTTCCTTCCCAGGGCAGGTCAGGTCTCCATCATGGAGTGTAAGACTGGGGCTGTCTTCAGACTTTTCAAGGCCACTGACACAGAGATGGTGGAGGAGCTGCTGCATTTCTGCTAAGTGGCTTAGGCAATTTTTGTGCCCAACACATCATCCAGCAAATGAGGAAAGGTGTGTTCACAAGGGAAACTCTGCCCTGCGGCCAGAGGCTGCCCCCATAGTCTGAAGAAGCAGGAGGCATGGCTCTCCAGTACATGCAAGAAGCCAGCTCTAGTTTCCCTGGTTTCTCTTCAAATATTCATTTGGAAATCCCGTATTCCTAACAAATGCACTTCACACTCAATAAAGAAGCCTTTATGAGAAGGGAAACAGCAGCCTGGCTAGCTGGGAGATGTGGGGGTTAGTCCAGCAGAAATGGGTTGGTGATTTCAGGCCAGCTTTATCCTCACCCTGATAAAATCTGCTGCTTGTATTCAGCACAAACCCAATATTGTTTAGGCTGCCTAGGCTGGATCTGCATATCTGTNGGGCATGCTTTGGTGGGCACAGACTAGGTTGCTTTCAGAGGAAACTTAACCAGGTACTGTGATCCAGGTGTGCAGAGAGAGAAATGTACTTTAAAGCCTTGCTGGGAATGCAAAAGCCCAAATGAATGGCTGGTTGCATTCATGTGAAGAACCAGACTAACCCTGCTTTGGAGTAAAAGGGCAAATTGCTTTCAGTGGAGGTGCAGGGGTCCCAGCACTGACATCTTTGATCTATAGGTCCACTCCTCTCACACCCCACACACCCCCAACCTGGACAATTCAGAGAAGAGGGAAACGGACAGAAATCCCTTTCTCTCCATGTCTCTGCTTTGACTTACGGCCTTGAGAACATATAAAGGGCAGTCTGGGGAACCTGGCAGTGGTGCAGTAAGTATGATATAGGTAAGCAAAAACTTCTGGTATGTGTGACTGTTAACCAGCCACCTCTAGTCAGTACAAATTCAGAGTAAAGCATGCAAAAAGGATTAGGGAGAAAAAATAGGACCTGTTGCATCCTGTAAACAGTTATGCTAAGGCACTGGGGACAAACACTAAAACCTTCGTATTAAAATATAACTGCTCAAGCCAAAACAAGACCTGGCAATATATTTGATATACAAGAAAGAAGCCTGCTAGAGAGTTCATTATATGAGAGGCTAGGAGAAATAAGGAAAAACTACAATTAGCTAATATACAATCAGAATGTGTGATCCACTTGCTCCAGAAACATTTTTAATCAATCTTCCCCATATTACAGATTTATAAAGCGTTTAAAAAGCTTAGCAGTTCAGTGGTCTTTTGTAACTATAAATCACGAGGTGTGTCAGTGGCACTGCAACCCCATAAACCAAACCTCGGCTGTTAAATGAGCAGAATCCCAACCTATCTGACACACGATTTAACTTGTCTGGTGAAAGCCTCTAATCTGTCTTGTTCCCAAGTTATTTGGAGGCGACAGCTGATAACCACAGTTCTGCATGCACAGATAAAAATGTGACTCCAAGCGATCCGTAAAAACGGATGCCTACCGAGCCACCTTTCCTGCTGTTTGCGGCACATCCGCCCCTTGCCCAGCTGTGAAACCATCGCCCAGAGCAGGATGTGAAGCTGGCCCCGAGGTCGGGCAGACACCGGCAGGCACCCTACCACGGGCTGTGGCCGTTTCCCTCCGACCCTGGGCAGCTGCATCATTCTCGCCAGGGCCAAGGATTGTTCAGACGCCAGCAATCGGCAGGGTGATAAGGTTGCTGAGCCCCGAAATGCTGCAGGCAGCCTCGGGGGGTTGTTCTCAGTGTCAAGTGAGGGCTGCGTGCAGAGAAGAGGAACAAACCTTGCAGGCCTAGACAGCACCCAGGAAAGACAAAAGATTCAGCCTGGAGACAAAGCATCCGAGCCACCATGCTAAAATACCTGACATGTTGCAGCAAACTGAAACAGGAGACAGGATACCTTTCCTAGGACTGATGGTTTTCTTAGTTACTTCTTTCTTTTTTCCATTTCTGTGAGAATTTGTAGAGTTTTAAATACCATTTAAATGGAAATGTCAAGTACTAGCAAACTGCAGGTCATGGCACCTAACAAAATATAAGGTAAAGCTGATTCTCCAGCATGTTGCTACGTGAAAACCCTACGGCACTGTAGGAGAAAAACAGTAATCAATAAAATACTATTGCATGTGGCACTTAAAACAAAAGGCGGTATTCTTCAGAGAGCGGTGCTTAGAGAATAGACTTCTTCCGTGAGCATGCTGGTACTCAGACCTCATTAAATAAAAGCACTATCGGATTAATTAGTTAATGTCTGGTAAGCTCTTTGAAGAAATATGGTATTGTGTATATCAGTGCCAGCTGTTATTTATTTCAGGTGTAGTGGGGCATATTCTGTATTTGACTGTGCCAGTACAATCCCCTTTGGCTTCAACTGTGAGATCTGAATAAAGGCAGCGTATAAGATCAGGGCAAGATTTGGCCTTTAAACTTTAAAAGCACTGCTTTTACCATCTGCCATTGCCTCCTGACTTTAAATTCTACCCCAAAGCAGATGAAACAAACTTTTCTTATACAAATGCAAGGTAAAAAAAAAAAAGGCAGTTTTCCCTTGTCTACAATTTCCACACAAGCCATAAAACAGTACAAGATACTCAGAGGGAAGCAAGCTCAGGCAGCTCTGAGACACACAAAACATGAAAATGGCAGAAGTACTACAGAACAGAAGTATGGACAACAGGGGAGTTATTATGCTGTGAAAGACACATACCCAGACTATGCTGGCTCCTAACAGTTCTGCACAAAAATCAGTTAGACACATCTGTGCCAATGTCAAAAAATAAGGTGGATAAACACCCTAAAATGCAAAACATGCAGTCCCATAAGTGTGCTTAAGAGGATTGTGTTGAGGCAGGAAAATACTGTCTAGAAAACTATCAATAAATATAAATTATCCTAGAAAGATAACATTAGAGATCACCTCTAGTCCTCCTTAGTATTTATACACTCCCTTAAGTTGGTCCTCACATGTTTCTTAGCCAAAAAGTTGGGAGTGAAGCTCTCCAGTATACCTATACAGCAGGATGCCTAAAGCCCAAAAGAAGTGAGGCATCCTTAGGTGGGATGATGGGCTTTGGGTTTGGTTTTGTCCTCCAGAGAGGTGCTGTAAGGTGGGAACAGAGAAGAACCTCCTGCCAGCAAATATCTGTCACTGGTAGTGGTTTCTGGCCACACAGTTATGCCTCTATGCTGTAGAGAAACCAGCTGTGCTGTTCATCTAAGGAGGACACCACCTACGCCATCCATTTAACATCTGCACACAGACACGTTCAGAAAGCTCAACCCCCCTGACATTTCTGTTCAGACAACGCGTGGCAGGCTTCTTTCTGTGTGTGCAGTCAGTACAGATCTCAGGTCTTCAGAGATGACACAAATAATTATATAATTATATGCATTATCTCATCATAATTATAGATGATACCTTTATATACTGAAGGTTATGTCAACTGTTTACTGCTTAGAACTTGCCTGTATTTGCAAGACAAGTGCATAAACTAAGAAAATGTAATTCATATACAGTGCTAACTTTAAATACTATTCTTTAACAAACCCAAGAAAGGAGAGTGTTATATCTGAGAAAGAGGAACTTATTTCAAGATAAACCAGTATAAAAGACTGGCCCTGTACAGAGTTAATTTTAGTATCCCAGGATTAATGATCCTGAAGGCTCTACCTGCATGTAAATACACCTCTCTGTCTGTCCAACTGTGTAATCACTCTGCAAAACCTCAAAGAAAGCAAAACCTTTTTTTTTTTCCTGAACAAATGCAGAGAGTGAAACCAATCAGATAACTCAAAAAGGCCAAACTATGAAAAATAGATTTCATTACTGAACGAAAAGGCTGGACTATTTGAGAACCCGTGCTTCCCATTTATTACCTGAGGAGACTCAAAAAGTCTCTCATTTACTATGTTAACTCTCTCCCTCCATTATTAATCACAGATGCCAAATTAGACAGTGTTCATGTCAGATCACTCCTAGGCAAGCCGCAGCAGCCTGCCATGCCAGCTAGGGGGCAGGGGACAGTGGGGCTGGTGCGACACAGGCGTTTGCTCAGGACAAGGGGCAGCACCAACCCACCTCCACCTTTTTCAACCAGGAGCAGTTATCCCAGGTGAGCGGGATCTGCAGCACAGCACATTAAGTCTCCTGCCTGTGGGAGCAGGGACAAGTTTTGCTTCTCCCTGAAAGACAAGCTGGGCCGTTTTGGGCTCCAGTACTTGCCTACCATTACAAAACAAGTCCTCGTAGGATTTTATCCTAGGCTTCTTCATAGTCTTGCACCACTAAGATGTTTGGAGGAAACTCAGAGAGGGATAAGAGCAAATAAAGGAAGAAGACAGATTAAAAGGTTCCAAGGACACTTTACTATTCTGTCATATAAAGGCACATCCTGGCACTGTGCCTTCTACATGCCCCATCATCTTTACTCTGCCCCTGTGACCTTGGGTGTTGCTTACCCCATACTTCTGCTGGTGCCCACACCCCCTGCTCCCTTCCTCTCCCAGCAGCTATCATTCTCTTTTTTTCCCTGCAAAGGACTTGCAATCTCCCTCCCCCCATTATCATTTTCTTTCTCCTTTTCTTCCTCTTCTAGAGTATAATTTTTAAATGTTGTCGTGGGCAGCTGGGAAGTCCTTCACTGCAGTCCAAGAGGGTAAGGAGTGTAAGAGCACACACCCTTGGGGACGTGCAAGGTCCCACATCTGACCAGCAGCAGTAGCAGACTGAAGCCCCCAGTGAATCCACCCCAGCATCCTTACAAATCCCATCTCACATGGTGTCAGGTCACAACCCAGTGCTCTGGATGGTACCAGCCTGGAAAATAAGCCAAGTGAGACGCACATAGGCTGGTCCATTTCTTTGTCACTGATAATTCAGAACCAGCATTTCCCAGATAATTTTAGTTTGCTTTACCAGTTGATCCTAAGCGCAGGGGGAAATCGTTTTTTCTCTTAACTGCGTTATACAATATTGTGTTGAACTGCATACATACAACTGGAGGAAAAACTAGGCTTAGCAAGTACTTCTTCTTGGCAATCAGTTTTTAAACAGATGTTCAGCTATCGTAAGATGCATTGTGGTAGTGGGCTGGGCCCTACTACAATGTGCAGCCAAGGATGTAGCGACAATTGTACAGGATTAATTAAACTTCCTGAATGACCTCACTTAAAAGCTCTGCAGAGACCAGATAAGAATCACACAGCTTGGCCAAGAGCCTTAAAAGGGAAAGGAAAGGGAGGGAAAAGGACTTTCCGTAAATGTGCACTTCTTTCTCTGGTTCAGGCTGTGGAGCAGCACCTGCGGGGCC
Organism: Anhinga rufa; assembly: GCA_013400875.1. Lineage (NCBI taxonomy): Eukaryota > Metazoa > Chordata > Aves > Suliformes > Anhingidae > Anhinga > Anhinga rufa. The sequence goes on along the minus strand of VZTV01085828.1, from coordinate 21,138 downwards.
TGGCAGAAAAGGGGGGCACTGCTGCTGCTCTGGCTCAGTTTAAACAAAGAGAGCTGAATGGGTCAGATGTGCAAGCAGATGGCCACAGGCAGCCCTGGGACCTTACAGCAGCACGCAGAGCAAGCTCCTTCTCCCCGCTTCCCCAGCAGTCTTGCTGCCCTCACGCCTTGTTGCATGTACTTACACAGCACTTTGCATCCATTCCAGGATCCCAGGGCACAGAAAGACCCACCAACACAAACTAGGGGCGCCTATGCTGCAAATAATGTCATTTCCTAGCTTGTTCCTTTGATTCCCTGATCACCCACACCTCATAAATGCATCAAAATCTGCCTCAGTCCAGCTGACAATAATGATCCCACAGTCTGAAAGCATGACAGACACCATTACAAATTTGGCTCCTTCCTCCTATATCAATCTTCCAACACTACCCTAGCTGGCTTTGCAACCTGAGAACACCCCACGGATGCCCACTTGCCACTTCACAGAATACACAAGCCATACAATCAGGAGTCGTGCTACCAAAACAGCATCTGGCAGGCTGTGATGCAGCATGCACTCAGGCACTCTGAACTGCAAAGGTACTGCAAAATAATGACATCTTGTGTCATGAAAGAAACAGATACTAGGGAGCTAAACAGAGTCAGGACATGAACTTGAACACTGCCCGTACTGTTGAATTTTCAACAGGCTCCCTGGCCCAGTTGTGTCGCCCAGGCAATGCCCAGGCACACTTGAGGGGACATCACGATGTAGTGGCTATTCTTAAGAAAGAAGATGGCCAAGGATACCTTGTTCTTGAGAGAAATATCTCATCCATCAGCTGTGCAGCATCCTCTTGGGATGGTCAGGATGTGTCTCAGTTTACTTGCTCATCAGGGTGACCATGTGAGGCCCAGAGATGTCCCTGGTGAGCCACTTCACATGCCTTCACATGGGAACAAGGATTGCTCCCAAGGGCAGATGCCTCTAGCAGCATAGATATAGCCAAAGGTATTCAAGTGCTCAGCATCCTTTGATTTTAGGCACACAAGTACTTTGGAAAAACAATAGAGACTGAATTTTGCCATAATGCTGGGAGCATCATTTTATGTCACAGTTAATGTCATGCTCCACTGGGATGGTCCTGCTCTCCACCACCCTCGCATCAGTTCTGGTGGCTCCATTTTCCATCATGCCAATCAACTTACCATGCAAGGGCATGATCACTAGGTGCCTGGCTAGGGAAGCAGTGTGGCATGCAGCCAAAGATGGTGTAAAGGAGAAAGGGGATGCTCCTTTCTACAGCAGGCAGCAGATGGATTGTCTTAGAGGTAAGAAGTGCGACCTGGAGAAATAAGTGAGATTTGCAGTTCCTAGGGAATAATATTGCTGCTGTTCTCTACATCAGTATTGCTTGCTGTGTCCTACAACACCTGGAGAAAACATGCTGCTATAGTTCTTGGTCTGCACACCTTTCCCATCAGCATCCTGCTATGTGCACCAAGTGCCAAATGAAGTACTTAGGCTCTACTCACAGAGCCCTGCTGCTGACCTCGAAAGATGTTTTGCCCACAGAACCTATGGAAAGAAGAGTTCAGAAAATTATCCACAGAATGGAAAAAATTCTCCTATGCCAATTATATTTCCCAATGTAGGAAATACCTTTGGCCTTTCCTACCCACAATCCTGAACAGAGAATCAGTGTGTCAGAAGAGTAGATCAGAGGAATGGTCATCTTAATTTTTTTATATTACACATATATGTAATGAATTTACATGTTGTTCTTACTGTGATATATATATATATTAGTGTTGTGAAATACTGCTGGAGAAGGTAAAAGACTAGAAGATTTAAATAATTTGCTGAAGTCCCACAGCAAGTTGCTGATAAGAATCAAAAACAGAATCCATGTGAAAGAGCAAAACAGCAGAATCCAGAACGATTGGCAAGATGCCTATCGATTTCAAAGGGACCATGATTTAATCACTGGAGTCTTGACTTTTAACCTGCCCTTCTTGTGGCACAGCAGATTATCAGCTGAGAAACTGCTGTTTCAGGCTGATCAGCATGACGATGCATGTGACATGCATCTTGATAAGCAAGTTATGATAAATGTATTTTCAAATACAGTTTAACAAAATAGGTCTAGTAGATATTAGAACCATCAAAAATGTGGTGAAAATGTTTTCCTAGATTTATTTGCTTTATGTAATCCAGGATCCAAGTCCCTGCTATTCTTACACAGCCCAAAAGTCCAGAATATTTATCATTTGCTTCAGCAAAACACAGTAAGTTTCCTTCCCAAATAAGGAGTTCATCCCATGAAATTTAGAATAGCACATTCAAATAGGGTTAAACACTCATTTAATCTTTAACATGGGTTTAATTACTGTATGGCTTGATCTCCTGGAATTCTCTTCACAATTAGACACCACAAGGAGATAATCAAGGACAAGTAGAAAGGAAAGGCTGTGGATGTCACCATGCTCATTAAGGGGCACCACTCCTTAGTAAAATAATGCAGAAAATAGACAAAAATTTGCGTTGCTTCTGTGGCAAATGAGATGAAGAGGAGAAACAACTATATTTGACAACGCATATCTTGTAGGAAGGCAGTGGCTAGCCTGGGTACCAAAACACCCCAGCCCTTGAGCACCTCTGAAGCATGGGTAAAAAAGCCTGCCTTTCTCTCTCAGACCAACCCTTCCTGCAGCAAGAGGCAAGGGCAGAACTGCCCTTTGGCAGCCCCAGAGAGCTGCTTGTTTTCTCCGTGCCCTGGGCTGGCTCTAGCCCTGCACCAGGAACGTGCAAGCCAAGCTTCCAGCAGGAGGCAAGGACAGCTGGGGATACCAGCAAACACTGAGCCCAGGAGGGCCTGATGAGCAGCACTCATAATTTTCTTTGCACGATGAGAAAATCGCAGTATCATATCCTCTGCAAGGTCACAAAGTAACCACGTCTTGTGCCCTTCATTGTTTGCTGTTAAAAATATAGTGTTCTTGGAAAAGAACACTGCAGAATACACATTTTATACTTTGTTTTCCACATATGGGTCTCAATTTAGCTTTAATTCCTTTAAAAGCACACACGCAAAAGACTTAGTGACCTTGTACAGCTTCCTAGGTGAATGTTTTCTGCAAAATGCCCAGGCTTTACCTGTAATAACATCTCTTAATTGGAATAGTAACAATAGGGAAAAAATTAATAATAATTAAACTATAAATCAGTTGTTAAAGTGAGTATATTAACCTGCTTACAGCGGAGGAACAGAGCACGCTCTTTCCCATGGACAGAGGGCCTGAAAGCAGAGCCCAGCTCCTAAGCAGACATGTCTCCAGCAGTGCCAATGCCACTATAAATTAATCCACTGTAAACCCAGGCTTAAAAGGCTGATCTATGTCCTGCGGTAGAGCAACGTTTACAGAGGCTGTTCTCAACCTAGACATACAGGTGGAAACAGCCCCAAGGTTCGGAATCCTTAATTCCAGCTCAGGCCTGTGATTAAAAATAAAAAGCAAAAACCTTTATCTTGCAATAAAACACATCCACAGTTTAAGCAACTGTTGTTTGATCCATAGGACTTACAGGGTACAAACATGATCCTTCAGGACTTACTCAAAGTTTTCACAACCCCAACAGAGGTTCTCACCGAGTGATTAAAGCAGTTATCTTCCTTCAGTATGGTTTTAAAAAAATATATTGATAACAAAACAAGCCACAATATTATACATTGAAACCTCATGAAGAATTTATATAAAGATCAACTTCATCATCTGTGCTCAAATTATCTTGGATGAGATGAGACTTAGAAACCCTAGGAATGCCCCGGAACTCAGCATGCTCAGATTTAGGAGAAAACGGGAGAGAAAGAAAAGTTAGGTGACTTTCTTCCACTGTTGGGTGTTTATTGTTTTTTTTCCTGAGGTTGTCCTGGAGGTCATCTCCAGGCATGTAGAGGAAAAGAAGGTTATCAGAAGTAGCCAACATGGATTCTCCAAGTGGACATCATGCCTGACCAACCTGATAGCGTTCTATGATGGGGTGACTGGCTGGGTCAATGAAGGGAGAGCAGTGGATGTTGTTTACCTTGACTTCAGCAAGGCATTTGACACCGTCTCCCATAACATCCTCATAGCCAAACTAAGGAAGTGTGGCTTGGATGAGTGGACAGTGAGGTGGATAGAGAACTGGCTTAACAACAGAACTCAGAGAGTTGTCATCAATGGGGCAGAGTCTGGCTGGGCCCGTAACTAGTGGAGTCCCCCAAGGGTCTGTACTGGGTCCAATCCTGTTCAATATATTCATCCATGACCCGGACGAAGGGATGGAGTGTGGCCTCAGCAAGTTCACTGATGATACTAAACTGGGAGGAGTGGCTGATACGCCAGAAGGCTGTGCTGCCATCCAACGGGACCTGGACAGGCTGGAGAGCTGGGCTGAGGGGAACCTCATGAAATTCAACAAGAGCAAGTGCAAGGTCCTGCCCCTGGGGAGGAACAACCCCAGGCACCAGTACAGGCTGGGGGCTGACCTGCTGGAAAGNGTTCAAGAAGGACAGGGAGCTGCTGGAGCAAGTCCAGAGGAGAGCCACAAAGATGATCAGGGGACTGGAGCATCTCCCTTATGAGGAAAGGCTGAGAGACCTGGGTTTGTTCAGCCTGGAGAAGAGAAGACTGAGGGGGGATCTCATCAATACTTATAAGTATCTGAAGGGTGGGTGTCAGGAGGATGGGACTGGACTCTTTTCAGTGGTGCCCGACGACAGGACAAGGGGCAACGGGCACAAGTTGGAACACAAGAAGTTCCACTTAAATATGAGGAAAAACCTCTTTCCTGTGAGAGTAACAGAGCAGTGGCACAGGCTGCCCAGAGAGGCTGTGGAGTCTCCTTCCCTGGAGACATTCAAACCCCGCCTGGACATGGTCCTGTGCCCCCTGCTCTAGGTGTGCCTGCTCACGCAGGGGGGTTGGACAAGATGGTCTCTCAAGGTCCCTTCCAACCCCTACCATTCTGTGATTCTGTTACTTAAAAAAAACCAAACAACTAATTCACTTAGAAAAAAAAAAAACAGTTTTGCTAAGAGAATTCCATCCCAGATTTGACAAAGCAATTTTGATGCTATTTCAGACAAGCCCCTGTGCAAAATGAGTGCTTTTCTGACCTCCATCTTTAGGCGTTTCCATCAGCCTTCTGTTGCACAACGATATCTCTGCCACTACACTAGCATGCACCTTCATCTGGCTTAAGGCTTCCCTGTGCTGCAGATCCCCAGTGCTGCCCCGTGCACACCGATTTCCAGGCACCACCAGCAATCCTTGGCAATTGCCTTTCCTCGTGCTGATACTCCTCCATCAATCCCAGAGATTTTTTTAGTGTTGTATTCACACAGGAAGGCAGCTAAATTCCCCTGTAATTGACACTAGCACCTGCTGAGAAGCAGCCTCTCTGGGGCATCCTGTGGATTTAATCTATCATTAGATAAGACTGAGCCCATTCCAGTCAAGAAGAAAGTATTACACTCACAGCGTCAGCATGAGACAAAAAATATTTCCAGGTTTTCTTGTGGCTGAAGTAGTTAGCTATTATGCCAACACTTCATTTCTGTAACCTAGAACACAATTATTTTAGTATCCAATCCCAACATCATATGTATAGTCTTTAATGTAGAAAGCAAATGACTACAAATAGGTAAGATACTCTCTGAGGCAGAAGGGTATGTTGCTCAGCATAGCTATATCCTTACCTCTGCCCCAGTAAGCTATATTAACTGCTCTGACACCTCTTCATGACAGATAACAAGCCCACTAACAAGCACCTGACTCTGCCTAAGTACCTGTTAAAAGTGTCACTATCACTCCAGTGGGAGGTCTGCTTAATGCTCCTTTCTGGGTGAGGGGAAGCAGCTCAGCACAAGCAGACGGTTTTCTCCTCTGCAGCAAGCTTCTTGCAATGAGCTGCATGATCGTGCTTTTCCACATCCTACAGCAAGCTTGGTTTTTCTGCCTTACTCCCTAGAGATGTTGGCAGGATACAGTCCCAGTCCTGAGGAGCTGGGAAGCCCTCTCACATCTGCCAACAGAAGTTATGGAATAGGGTATCAAAGCTTTTAAATTGGCATTACATAAAAATTCCCAAATGCTCTATATATTTCAGTTAGACAGGAGGGGAATAGCAATATACTCATCAACATATCTCAAGAAGAAGCAGAAAAAGCATTCAGCTGCAGCTTTTCCAGGGTCTTCCTTCCCTTTAACAGCATGTTCTGCCCTGCGGGACTTTGGTCAGCAGCAGCACCCAGCTCAGGAAATGTGGGTGCAGTGCATTGGACCTGCGAAAAGCTGTGATAAACACAGTATGGGGCAGGGAGGAAGAAAGAGGTAGGAAGCAACTGGATTTTTATTCTATAGATATTAGTTCTGCCAGCTAGCATAAATTTAAAGAAAAAAACAGCAGTCTCAGAAGGAAACACCTGCAGCTCTTTGAGAGTCCCTTGGCTTTGACTTTGAACTTCTTTGTTTCACCAGTTTAAATTAAGCAATTAGTCAGTAATGCACTGCCAACTTTTTTTAAACACACCTCCCAAAGAAATGTTACCCATGAGCTTTTGGTAAGACCATGGCACAGAAAGGGCACATGGGAGATGGCTCTGAAATCTGTTGTTGTTGCATTTAAGGGATAAAAAAGGCTTTTCTCTGTCACAGGAGTGTGGAAAAGCAGAGTGTTTGAATCAATTAGCCTGCTGGGTACCTAAGACATCCTGTTCATGCAGGAGGTTGATAGGGAACATATGTGAAGACTTGAGGGTGCTGGAAGGATCTGAAGACTCCCTCCTTGCCACCAGTGAGCTTTCTTTAGGCTGCACAATTTGAACCTGGTTCAGTCCCCCTACTCCTGTGATCTCCACCACCATGCCTGTGCAACCAGTGCTAGATTTCCCTCATGAAAGCAAAAAGTTTTACATAATCTGTCTCCTGGAAACATTAATCTCAGCAGTCCTCCTCCTCCTCCCATGGGCATCTCCTCCAAATCCTGCTGCACTCTCTGCATTTGTTAATCCCCAGAAAATTCTGCATGGTTTTAAGCAATGCCTGGGAATAGGAAACTTTATCCAGTGGGGAAAGGGAGAGAAAACCAGAAGTTGTTAAATCCCATTTTAATTTTTTTTTTTTTAATGTCTGGGTGATAAAAGTCCACCAAGACAGCATCGACCTGTATATTTCTTAGGCAGTAGCTAGCACCAAAGCCTCAGTTCTGTTCTCCTTAGACCAGAAAGCTTTGTGGAGCAGAAGACTTTTCCCATGAGACTACACTTCCCAGGAAGGTTTATTTCCCCACAGCCTGAGAGCTGAAACTACATGCCTGGAAAAGGAGAAGGAGCCTTTCCCCTCTATCGTAACCCTTCGTACCACGCAAACCACTAACCTACAAACTTCCCTGACCTGCCGTGTTTGCCCCAGCTGCACATTGCACTTTCCAGGACACTAGAAAGGCCGTGGGAACATTTTGTGAACATTTTGAGGGCACACGCTGTTGTGTTTATGGATGTGAACATCCTCAATATCTCACATCAAGGAGAAGCTAAAACAGGCCTCAGTCACAGCATGCAGTGTATCTTACTGCATCACGAACCCCACAGGGCCCACGCAAGCAAAATCAGGCCCATTCAATGGCACCTACATCCCTTTGACATCTATGCGTCAACAAAAGTCACTCAGTGTTCTGCCTGCATTTAATCCACTGGGTTCATTTTAAAGCTATCTTTGAATTAACACAACACAGCTGCAAATGCAAAACCTTAAGCTTCTCTTCTGAGGCTTTAAAGGCAAATACAGCATAAATATAATGAGTGACAATTCCTAGCAAAAAGGACTTTTTAAAACCACAGGAAGGTATACTTTTTGTAACTTAATTTTTTTAAAAGCACACGAGGAACTAAGATCAAGCTGGTATCACATGCAATCACAAACTAAAACTGGCCCAAAACCACAAAAACTGAGGCAGAGGAATGCAAAGCTATAGCTCTGCATGTCTGTTTTACCTCCCCAAGCTGGAGGAGATGCCACTGCCTCTGCCCACAGGCAGAAGATGGCAAGTGCAACTGACTTTGCCAGGCCAGGTCTGCAGCTCCAGGTGGCCTCGCATGAAGTGGCAGACACTCTCCTCTGCCTCCTCCCATCCTCTAATTGCTAGCCACTGTGTTTCATGGTCCTGCATTTGGGTTTACAACCTGCAGACCTACCAGATTTAGCCCCAGTAAGGTTGCATTGCATCACACTTGCAGGCGCTGGGCCAGGGAGCATTAGCAGGGGGAAGCAGAAGATTTTCCAGAGGAAAGCCCCTACAAACAGCCTTTTGGGAAGAAAGCCAGGCTCAGATTTATGTCTGTGGTCCTAAGCTGAGAATAGAGGGAAATTCCAAGTGCTGCAAAAGCAACTCTTGCAGGGTAAGCACACGGCACCCCTGCTATGATGCAGGATAGCCAAGTCACCTCTGTGGTGACAACCCCTGCCCTCTGCAGCTCTCAGCCCACTGTTGAGAGGCTGTGGTTCTCCTCTGTCTCCTTCCGCTGGTGTCTGGATGAGGTGAGGCCAGTCCTGAAAGCATTAGGGCACCGCATCTCCCCTGAGACTCTCTCACTTCCCATGCGCCAATGCTGAAATGTCTGTCCAGCTCGCATGCCCCAGGAGCGGGATGCTTTCCTTGGAGGTCTGCACTAAATCCCATCCACTTGACAGCCATCTATGGGATTAACACTGCCTAGTTTAGCTGGAGGACAAGATTTCCGCACAAAAAGGACAATCATTTGTAACTGGGCTGATTGATTTGTACTTGTCAACATGTAAATGGTTCAGAATAGCTACACGGGTCTTCCTCAACACTGCACATGGCAAAGGGCTTAACTGCTTGAAAGCTTCTCTTTTTCCCCCCCGCCCTGCAGCTAAACTCTGGATATTGCCTACTATTAGAAAAATGGCTTCTCCTACAGCTCTGGACCATATGGTTGCATTAGTATTATTACTGAGATTAAGGACTTTCAGCCATCTGCTGAGCCATCGGCACCTGTTCCCTGCCTGTCCCTTGCCCCAGCTCCACCACTGCAGGCTGCTCCTGGAGCAGACCATGTCCCCAGGAGAGAAGGGATTTCTCTACCCAGCCTCAGAGCTGTGGACAAGGTGGGCTGGCTATGCCACCAATTATTTATTCAGGATGGGCCAAGCTCCTAGGGAAGCTGAGAAACCTCCTCTCTCTGCATATGAGATGAGGCTGACACCAAAGGCAGCTAAAAAATTTGGCCTTGTTAGCAAAGATGCCATTCCTCTCTCACTCCATTAGTGCCACTACTCCTGAATTTTAGGCTAACCACAAAAATCTTAATGTTTGCAAAGCCCCTTTTCTTGTATTGGAATGAACAATGTCGTCAACACAACCTGAAATCTAATGGAAATCTAGGCTTCTAGCAAGGAGAAAAATCAAGCCATGTGAAGATTTTATTTTTATTTTTATAAAATTCTAGATTGCTATATTTTTCAGGTAAAGACTATTCAAGCTTGCACATGCAAATCAGGCTATCAATAGGAGCCATTATTAAATAGATTGTACACAACACAGCCTGAATACAGTCCAGTCAGCATTAAAGAAAAAAATTGCTAATGAGGTGAAACAGAAGTACCTCAGCCTGGCAACAGAGAGCCACAACTAATGAAGCACCAATGCTGCATCTCGGGTAATCAATCTCTGTAACTTTTCAAACTCTTTGCTCTACATTTAAATATTTTAATATTAATTTATTCTAATGTCACCTCAAGTGAATAATGAATTATATCAGAATTGTGGTTTTAAAACCCTCCAACAACAAAAAAAAATACCAGACTCCTATAGAACAGCCTGCCCTGGTTATTAAAACAGAATACCACTTTTAAGCAGAAAACCTCTCTATAAATGGACTCCACAAATGCTATTCAGCCAACTACAATAATTTTATGTTTACCTTGAAAGCAGTCATTAGTATAGGCTAATGATATTTAAAAACATCCCTAAAACCTGTGGTTATAGGCTAAATAACTTCTATAGTCCAAGATTAATTCAGTAGGAAGTGCTGTGATAAGACCAAAAGCAAAATAAGTAACAACTAACATACAGGCAAAACATACCAGAAGTACAGATAGGGTAGGATATTCCTGAAGGCCCCTGCATCATTTTTTTTCTGATTGCAGCGAGTCTTCCTACCCCTCCAAAATAGAATAATGGATGTTTCTCAACATTTCTACATATCTCGCCTCAAAAGCAAAAAAACAACCAACAAATCCTGAACTGCCATTTTGGGTTTTCTGAGGCAGTCAGATGTCAGCTAGTTCTTATGTTTGACCTCCAAATGGTATCTCCACTTGAATTAGTTTATCAAAGCATAGGGAGAAAATTAGTATTTTCTTTTTTCAGCCCTTCTCAGACACCTTTACTCCTGTAAAAAGCAATTCCAGATTAAACTGATTCCTGCTCTGCATAAGACTTCAAAAAGAAATATAGAAAATAAAGCTAAACAATTATTTTCATGGCCTATTTCAATTACTACGTTGCTGAAGTTATAAGTATACTGTTATAATTGGGTAGAGGTGTGGCCATCGTATACTTTTAGTATCTAAAATGATTTGGCATAGCATATGCAACACTTTTAATACAGGGTTAGCTTGCCTGTGACCATCAGAAGCATGCCGTCACAGGCTCACAAGCTCCTTAGGCTGACTTAAGCTGGTGCCGCCATGAGAGTCAGACTTTCCTGCTCCCAGATGCCGCTGTCACCTCTCTGCTGCCAGCACTACCTTCACAGTGGACTAGGCGGAAAAACTGATCCAGCTGAAAATTAACTACATCAGTCCATCCCATAATCAGTACATTCAAATGTCCTTGTGTTGGATGGGGGAATCTTGTTTTTTTGCTGTTGGAGGACCTCATCCCTTTCCGTTTGTCTAGGAGGGCAGTGTCTGTTTCCACTGTAGGCTCCAATTCTGCATTGTTCTCCATGCTGCTCTCATCTTTCCTTCCTCATGGATGCTGTCAAGATTAAGAACTTTGTGTACCTGCCTGAAACCTTCTTCTCAATTCCACCCACCAGTCTAAGAAAAACATTAACTCTCCCTCCAAAATCTGCATCTTTATACATACTGTAGAAGAGATTTTAGCCCACAGTGCATTACTACCACAGGCAATGCTTAAGGTACCATCATTTCATAAAGGTCGGATGAAATTCCATTGCTATTGCTGAACAACTCCAGACAGGGAGGCCTGCTTGCTTTTGGCATCAGGGAGGAGTGACTGACACATGAAAGTTTGCAGGATCTATGAATGAGCTACTTCTCAAAAAAAGTAGCTTAGCGAGGACATTTCAGCTCTGGAAAATCTGGGCATATTCAAAACTCCACAACCCAGCACATGTAGTTCCAGTTCAGGCAATGGTTCTGTTGTATGTTATTACTGTTACGTTCAGCCATCTTGATTTCTTCCCTAAAAATTGGGGGACCTTATTTTAAAAAGAAAATTAAAATAAACAATGTCAATGATCTCTCCTATATTCACAGCAGTATTTTCTTGACCTTAATTTAGTACTTAGTAGGTTACAATTTTTTTTTTTCTATCTGTCTTCCCAACAGCAAGTAATGTGGAACAATTTTAGGGAGGTGGAGGGAGTGAGACAACGTAAGATACTGTCTTTATGAGTAAAAAGAGATATTCAGAGAATGGGAAGTAAGTCTGAATTTGGTTGTCCCACCAGGTAGCAAGCTCCATGGGCTGGCTTCTCATGTGAGAAGTCAGGGAATACATGCTTAAGTGTTGCCTTGTCAGTTCAGTGCCTGAAGTTCCCATGAATTTCTTATTTTAATTTATGAGTTCTCATCATCCTGGCATCAGTATTTCCAGTCCTGTGGCCAGACTGCTGTCACTGAGTCTGTCACTCATCCACGAATCCGTGACAGCTCCTTCCAATGAGCGTTGCATTTGGTGGAAAGGAGGCAACATGGTCACCCAGGAAGTCATCTTCATTTATGAACTGCTGCCTCACTAAGGAAAGAATTATTTCTGCTTTTCCCTCCATCATGGCTGTGGTAGAAGACTGTACATAGTCCTTCTATACCGGCCTGCTTGCATGACTACCGTGTTAAATCACACATTTTGGATGAGGCCATGGGAACTGCTGGATTGCCTTGTGGCTATTGTGACTGTGGTGTAAGATTGCCACGTCTCAACACAGCAACTGCTGAGTTTCTTTAACAACAAAATAATAAAGACAGGTTTCAAATACAAGTCATTCAGCCAAAACATCATCAATGCATTACTTTTTTTTAAAGGTGAAGAGAGGTAATCAAGGAAACTGAACCAAGAGACAAAGGGCTCCAGTCTGGCATGCTCTTTCCTGAACGCAGCTGAAGCAGCAACACCCCTAAGAAAAGGGTAAAGAAAAAGTATTCAGTGGTGTAACCAGACCCATCCAACACAACAGAATATCATAAATAGCCAATACATAGGTGGCTGAGGCCTTTACTGCAGCTCTTTCCACAAGGATCGAAACACTCTGAAATGGATCAAATGAATAATTAATAGCCATTGCCTATACCCCAGCAGCATAAAATTGCTCATTTAATTCTAATCAAAGTTAAGTCTCAATTTTCCAAGACCAGTCTCTTTAAAAACTTTACTGCAAAATCTCAATGTTCTAAAGATCTTTTTCCAATGCTATTTACAGTTTGGTTTTCATGACATCCTGAAAGAATCTGTTTTCTTCATTGCTTGCCTCACACAGGTGAATTACACAGCAGTAGCAACCTGCAGGATGCACGACCATAAACACAGCAGTCAGTCAGAAATGCACTTGACCAAGCAGTATCTACATCTTAAGACTGGAAGTATAGTATGTTGGTAGAAGGTACAGGAGGACATATACAAGACTAGAAAGCAGGACAGTGACATATAGTTCAGACATGGATTCCCTTCACAAATAATGTTAGTTTTTATCTCTTCAGATACAAACCTTCCTCTTCCTTTGTGTGCACTCCCTCTGCAGAGGCGCAGTTAACAAGAATCATTCACAGTTTGACCCTTTTCACCTCCCTGGTGCTCCCCCAGGCTCCCTGGCTTTTGCATTCTCCACCACCAGCCAAACAAGGCTAGATGCAACTCCCCATAACCTGTCAAAGAAACATCAAAACTCAGCCAGAAGAAATCAAACAAGCCAGTAACCATAAGGTTATTGCAGAGGAATTATCTGTGGAGGTGTCTGGATTACCTTAATAGTTTCGTTGGTTTAAATGCAGTTCACAGGGTTTGGCAGTTATGAGTTCTGCCTCCCCAGAGGAAGCCCATAGGGACCTTGTTCTCATATTTTCATTGCTTTTTTACTTTGATCCAAGGACAGAGGCATCTAGCCAATAGGAAATACTAGGTTCACAGAGCTAGTAGAGTGTAAATTTTCTGAATATGGTCCTTACAGTTTCTGTCCTGGGAATATGGCAACTTTCTATCATATCATAGTGACTATCAGTAAGATAGCTGACCTAAATCTTAATCTACTCTTAATATTATCATCATATCAACATCAGAATGAGTTCTAGCACTAATCACACATCCTTGGATCTTCTGACCTTTAAGCATTAAATTATTTGAAAGAACACTGAAAACAGAGAAAGCAGAAATATTTGCTTTCCCAGTTGAAACAATCTCCAAGTAATTTATTACATGGGGGGCAGCTCAAAATTCTGTAAGAAAAAAATGTAAAAAAAATTAACACTTTCCTGAAATAGCCCAACATATAACCTTAAGAACATTTATGGTAATCAAATTATGTCAATGACCAGCACTGGGAGTGAACATGCTAGAAGGATCTGACCAAGGACCTCACCCCTACCACAAAGCACCAAAGAAGCATTTCTGAGGGCTGCAACCTTCTACCTCCATTTTCTCCAGAAATCTGAGAGGCCAGCAGGGGTCTGCAAGTGGGAAACTGCACTGACTGGGAGCAGAGAACTTCGGACAACGTAACGGCGATGTTTTAATGACTTGGCCAACACTACTGAAAATGAGAACAACTGCCTGTATTTGTTTGTATTCCACTGAAGGCACACAGCACATTATGTGGCACATTAGACTTAAAAGCTCCCAGTGTACGCAATGAATTATGCAGCAGTGTTTATTGAACAATTTTACTAATAAGCCATCTTGGATTTAAATAATAATAATTTTGCATGTAAGGCATACTGTAAAAGTGATGCACACATTCTAAGGGCCTGGAGCAAAGCATACCTTCCTTAGCAGAAGGCTTACTGGAAGTCAACAGCTGAGGGTCTACCAGCTGTGCAGAAGAATGGGGGCAGAGGAACAACATGCCTCTAGTTCCTCCTACCATTTCAGCCATTTAGAGCCAGCCTTGTGGTGGGAGCTCAGGACTGTAAATGTTAAAAGTGTGAGGCTTTACCATTGAAACTAACTACTGGCCTTAGCTGGCAGCTGCAGATCATTCTTTTATGTACATCTAGAGCTAAATGTAGCCAGAGATAAGCAGCAGCTGATAAAAACAAGTGAGAACTGTAATATGGTGAAGTGACAATGTATTGATTTTGGTCCCGTTACATAGGCATCACCCAAATATTCCAAGAAGCCCATCAGGAAGGAAAACCAGAATCTCACAGCACTGCTCCATGTGCTTTAGGGTCTTAATGACTTATGTATTAGTATAATATGTAACGTTATAATTTGCTGCAATTATATAATTACAGCAATATTACAAAATATTATAATGTATAAAATTGGCTTCATAATGTTACATAATTATGAACTGCAATATAATACATGAACTGATTTGTATACTATGCAACATTACATTGAAATGTTACATTCTGGCATTTCCCATGCTCCAACTGCAAACTGCCAGTTAAAGCATTCCTGTAAGTCCCTATCTGCAGCTCACTTCAGCTTTCCAGCCTACCCTAATTTCTTTTCTATCTTCATCACATAGTTTCTGCCTGATCTGGCTTGTGTTCCACCACAATGTTTTTGCCTTGGCACATATGGTATTCAAATTGGGTCCTGGTGGATTATATACCATCTTGAATTAATGCAGAATTGTTAAAGAGTATGATCACAAAGCTACATAAAAATAAAGCTTCTCCATCACTTCAGGTCTCGCTTTGTCTGTTCGCCAACTAGAAAATAATAATCTTTTGGAACTATTAGTGGAGCATAGAAACATCCTTTAGTTTGAGTAATATGCTGTAAATATGCTCAACAATCAGTATGTAGATATGCTAATCTGGAACCAATGGATCAGCTACAGTCTGTAACAGTCGCCTTATAGCTCTATTAGTCATGATAGCAATGGAGCCTTGCCCTGGATCACCCAAGGACCTGCGGCCTTCTTTCCAGCTTTGCTGCCTGCTTTGCACACTCCTAGCCAATCTCCCAGAGGCAACAATCACTTCTTTATTTTTCCTATATTAATTTAGCAATAATGTCTAATAATTGGGTAGCTTTGTACTCTGCCAATTTAAATTCAAACACATCTGTATTACTGTCACCTATGGACTGTGTTTTAGTTTTAGCTAACTTTAAAAAAATGGTCATTTCATGTTTGCATAGAATTATCTATGTAAATAAGGGAGCAAATCCCAGAACTAGCTAGAAATTTTATTAAAACTTTTTTCATGGATAGATGAAAGATTAACTTTTTACTAGAAATTTCTACTATTTCTAGGAAATTATTTCTTCCTCAAAAAAAAATAAAATCAGGCAATGTTCCAGAGCACAATTTTTAAAAACCCAGATTTTTAATAAAAACCAGTTTTGACTACAGAAAATGAAAAATTGGGATTTCCTGAAATACCAAGTTGGATTTGTAGCTTGGGTGGCTGAATCTCCCCTCTGCATTAGAAGTTGCCACCAGCCTACACTTGCCATCAAGCCCTGCCAACACAGGCCTCCTGTGGTTGCTGAGCCAAACAACCAGATAGGGGTGATGCCATCCAGCCACAATAAGAACAAGCCAGATGCATTTCCAATAGCATCTTCAATGTTTCTGAAGTTTTCCATTAATTTTAACACAGAAGTAGCATTTTGTATAGAATTTTTTAATACTCTACTCTGTGAACGTCTTTTCTTTCCCCCTCATGAGCTCCAGTAATTTGTCTGAGCTGAAGGTAAAGCAGGGGTCTCAGCACCTCAGAGTGCTCAGCAGAATAAAGCGCCAGCTCTGATCATAAATGATTCCACATTTGACCAAAGGGCATAGCTGAAAAGTCTGGAACTTTGAATTTATCTCTGTCTAAATTAATTTGCATTCAGTGCCTTTCTATTGATCTCTGTTAATGCAGTCTACTTGGCATTTTTGTCAAGTAAAACTTCCCATGGTTTATCCCCTCCTCCGTCACTTATATCCCATTCATGGAAGAGAAATGGACAAAAAATGCTTTTGAATTAATCCAGAAGGTTTCTTTCAACCCCCTTTAACGCCTCTTCCCTCTATTAGTAAAA
Source organism: Anhinga rufa (assembly GCA_013400875.1). NCBI lineage: Eukaryota > Metazoa > Chordata > Aves > Suliformes > Anhingidae > Anhinga > Anhinga rufa. The sequence continues at coordinate 4,644 of VZTV01085828.1, read as the reverse complement.
TGTTTTATAACTTTTGGCCTAGACCTTGTGACCAGATCATGTCTTTCAAAGGAAAGATTTCCGACGCCCGTTTGTGTTTCAGTATGGGACCAGAGAGCTGCCTTGCTCACTGTTCGCTCTGGGAAGGCATGCTCATGCCGTACTAATCACCTCGGATAACCTCTTCTGATAAGATGGGTGATTCTGGTTTCTGACCTTAAATACTTTAAAGAAGCCAAATTATTATACACCACTGAACAGTCCTCCTGAGAAAAATCAAACCCTGGGGAGATGTTTGGCTGAGTAACTCAATTCATCAGACACTCGTGAAAATGTTGGTCATTGTGGGCTGGCGTTTTAAGTAGTTTTCAGTACTTAAATAATACTGTTTAAAGTATTATTATGTATAACTATTTAATACTTAGATTCACATCTCCTTATCATAACCTCTGCTTTCTTGAAACATAAATGTTTATTATCCTTGTTTACCTTTAGCAATAGGTGGCATGCTCCAGTTTTAATGAAACTAAACTTCATCTTCTCTTTCAATCCCTTCGGCTGCCAGAGAAACAAACCGCCAGCTCACAGGGCGTTATTGACCCGGGAAGGCGGGGGGGCTGGCCGGGGAGGCTGCCGGGGAGCCCCCGCGCACTGCCGCCGGGAGAGCTGGCCGCAGGGCGGCAGCGCCGGGCGGCCGGCGGGCTCCACCTAGCGCCCGCCGCGCCCCGTCTTCCCCGGCCCCCTACGGGGAAGCGCAGGGCGGCAGCTTCGCCAACACGGGGAAACCCTCTATAATTAAAAAATAATAATAATTTGAAACTGGAAACGAGAAATAAACTGACTTCAAGATTTTTAAAATTAAAAAAAAAAAACCTGTTTCTAGATTGAGGCATAAGAAACATACTTCAAAAAACACGTTCCCAAAAAAAGAATTGAAAGACTGCTCCTCTGATAAATGCTGGGGGGCCTTCACTGTGGTACCACCGAGCTTCAGGGCTGGGAAGAGACAGAAAAAGCCTGGAGCTTCAGGTATGGTGGGGCTGGAAAGCAGCTGCCACGGACAGTCGATACTGGCAGTAAGCGGAAACGCTGGCTGCACTAGCCATCTGCTCAGGGCTGATAGATGGATCCTCTTACCTGGATGGCTGGGGTTAAACGAGAGCCTATGGCCCCATGAGGAGTCAGGCTGGAAGGGTTCTGTCATAAGGCGTGTGAAGGATGTAATGTAAAAACCTGCTGTCCTCCATCTCCCTAAGGATGCCTTACTATTATTTTGGGGAAGCTCTGCAGCTCAGCTTTCGGAATTTTTTCCTGCCATAATTACATGCAGCTATATTTTTAGCCCCTCCATTAAGTACATATTAGCTTTTTAAAAAAATAAGCTCTCAGGGGATTTAATAGAATATTGAAGGGTTTTTTTCATCCTTTATTTTTTCCTTAATTAGCTGTTTTTCACACAAATTGGGCTAATACCAAATGAAAAATATTTTGTGGAATTCACCACAGGCAAACTAAACCATGTTTTTGACATTATTTCTTTGAAATTAGGGCCATTTTGTCCTTATTCCCAGTTGCTTTATCATCTACCATCTGCACACAAATTTGGCCTGATACAACTTCTTAGTTTTCCCGGTTCTACCTAACTGACACCCAAGGCATTGTCCTGCAAAACCTAACAACATCATTATGTGGACATGAGTCACTAGTCTGCACTATGCCCATAGGCTGGTATAAAGCAAATGTGTGAAATCAGCCATTTCCCCAGTTCCCTCCTCTGAATGCAGCTGAGCACATCATGCACTGCTGTCACTCCCATACCATGAAAGGGGTTCATTTGTGTTTTCTGTAACCAGTAGTTTTCTCTGATGTCAAAATACTTCCTGTTGAAAAGATGTGGCGATATATATATTGCTGTACAATATGGGGCCTTTTTTTCCTCTAAAACAAAGACTGGGTCAGGCTTGGTGTGTTCAGGACTGGGGGGTCTCCACTGAAACAGGAGGTGGGCAGGAAATCAATGTCACCTCATATCTTTCTACCAATTAAAGCTCCTCCCATGAAGGTTTATATACATTCTTGATTATGTGTTAGGATTTGTATAAAGCTATTAAGGGTAAACAAGCCAGCTGCTTCATCAGTTAACAGAATTTAACAAGCTTTTGGCAAAGCTCTTGTTAACACTATACTGCCGCAGTCCACAGGCAGGGCCAGCAAAAAGCGAGGGTGAGCTACAGCAGCTGTACCAGGTAGCAGGTCCGTACCAGGGAGAAGAAGGTTTAAAGCTCTTGCTTTGCAGCGAGCATTGTACAACCCTAGCAGGGACTTGGCATGCAGAGGAGCCACTACTCAGCTGCATCCCAAGCATCCCAGCTGGCCACCACCACCATGTGCAGAGGCAGGTGGCAAGGACCCATGCAACTCTGCTCAAGCTCCTGCCACCCTCAGCTGTCCTCTGGAGAGCTATCCTGGCCTACAACAGCATGACAGGAACTGACACTATGGCTAGCAGCCATTTGGTTTTTTGTTAGAGGATGAGTGGACTGAAATGACTGAAAACCTACAACATTCCCTTCATAAAAGAACATACATTGCAGCTCTGGTTGCAGATCAGAGGAGAGAACTGGGCAAGACTAGCATTTTAACCATAGGATTCACACTGAAATTATATAATATGATTTTGTATTCATATTTCTGTCCACCACTAGTTCCTTTACCACCTCACAATATCTTTTACAGAGAACTGAAGTCTCAACTGTTCCTGTTTCTGCTTAGCAAGGAACATTTACTTTATAGGAAAGCCTGGAAACAAATTTGGCTTGCAACGAAATTACTCAAAAAGCCCCCAATTAACCTTGATGAGAGTTGAGGAGAATTCTGAACTAAGCCCATTCTAATATGCAGGAACCAAATGTGAGAAAAAGGGCCCATGGAAGAGTCAGACAGCTCCTGGCTGAGCTCAAATGCAAAAGGAAAGCACACAGAAGGTAGAAGCAGAGACAGGCTACCCAGGAAGAATATAGGAACTTTTCTTGTATTTGCAGGAGCGAAGCTAGGAAGGCCACGGCTCAGCTAGCTTGGAACATGTAGAGGTCATGTTGGTCAGCAAGAAGGACTTCTATGATTGCACTGGCAGCAAAAGGAAATCTGGGGAAGACACAGCCCTGCTCTGTAGTCGGGCAGGGAACTTAGTGGCAAAAGACATGGAGTAGGCTGAAGTACTCAACACTTTTCTTTCTGGCCTTAGGTTTCAACAGTAAAGTCTGCCATCTCATCTCCCATTTCCCTGATCCTGCTAGCCTAGCCTGTGGTAACATGTCAGGAGGCAGCAAGGGGAAGGCTGCTCCACCAGGGAGGGTGAGCCACGGGTAAGGACTGCACAGGAAGGGATCTTACCACTGGGGCATGGTCCCACGGCCCCTGAGCAGGAGCAGTGTCAGCAGCAGGTCCAACCAACCATCCAGTGATCATCAGGCAAACACAAGGTAAGAAGTCAGATCCAAGGTCACCCCAAGGAAATCCAAATAATGGCTCACAACCACCAGGAAACAGAACTAGAAACAGGTCCTATAGCTAAAGCATAGCTCAAAAAGAGACTCCTGGCCTGAGGCTGAGCTTAAGAGAGCTCCTGGCCTCATTGTCGGTGGGTGTGTAGGTGGAGTTCCCAGGTGAGAGTGGTCACGGCAATTACAGCCTACTAGTGCACTCAGGGCCCCAGCGGAGTGAGGAGTTGTTCACAGTTGAGAAGGATACAGTTAAGGAGTACTGGAGCCACTTGGATAGATAAAAGTCCACAGGACCAGATAGGATGCACCTGAAAGTCCTGAGGTAGCTATTGTGAGGCCCCTCTCTGTCATCTTTGAAAGGTCATCATGATTGAAGGATATGCCTGATGTTTAGAAAAAACACATCACAGCTATCTTCAAGAAGGATAACCCAGGGAAATGTAGGCCAATCAGCTTTGTCTTAGGTCCAGGGAAGGTTATAGAGCAAATCCTCCTGGAAATCATTTCCAGCTAAATGAAGGTCATGAAGATGATTGGGAGAAATCAGCATAGATTGTCCAAAGGCAAATCATGGCAGACTAATCTGACCTCCTCTGATGAGATGCCTGGTTCTGGGGAAAAGGGAAGGGCAAGATCCCAAGCTCTGGGTCTCGAAACTTTTCATGGCACAGTGTTTCCTTTGCACAGCATAAACATGTTGAAAGACTTCATCTATGCTCTATCTAGGCTAGCTTCCATAGACCATCCCAGACAATTTTACTAGGTTTGTACACTCATAAACTGGACTAGATGAGGCATCCTGGTCCTGCAGTGTAGCTGTTTCTGTTTCCCCTTGAAGGTCTTGTGAGGTTTTATTTCTTATTTAAAGTAGTAAACTACTTCTGCCAGTTTTCTTTTTATTGCCTTTATCTTAGCAGCAGAGCAGAGAGGGAGACATTGTTTGCTTGGGCCAGGAGGAAAGCTTGTGGGAAGTGTCGGTGCTGAGACCTTGGGTTTCACACAGTGTGTGTGGCATCAGGATGGTTTTCTTTCAGTCCAAAACATCTAGGCTCAAGGAAAGAATAGTCTATCTTTCAATTAAATGTATGAATCAATCTTAAATATTTTGTCACCTGAAGACAACAGGAGTGCAGTTCAGTTGATACCGTAAGTTGGCAAATAT